>PVKS010013104.1:0-51813 GCA_004027875.1 Aplodontia rufa | reverse complement strand
CATCTGGTTTTTGGTTTTCTTCCACTTAGTTTTGTATATGTGGTGCTTGGGATCAAACTTGGGTCCTTGAGCATGCCAGACAAGGGCTCTATTGATGAGTCACCTCTCCAGCCCCTGGCCTCAAACTTTCGATTCTCTTGCTTTAGCCTACTGAGTAGTTGGAATTACACTTAATGTGCCACCACATCCAACTTCAAACCTTCACATCTTTTTTCTTCTTTTTGGTACTGGGGTTTGAACTCAAAAGCACCGAACCATTGAGTCTCCTCCCCAGCCCTTTTTATTTTTTATTTTGAGACAAGGTCTCCCTACATTGCTTAGGGCCTTGCTAAGTTGCTGAGGCTGACTTTGAACTCATGATCTTCCAGCCTCAGTCGCCTGATCCACTGGGGTTATGGTATGTGCCACCACTCTTGGCTTAAATGAAAATTTCTGAGGCCCCAAGATAGTAGAGGTGGAAACAGTTTTGTTAAATTAAAGGTAAAAGATTGGGCGACTGTCTTGCATGGTCCAGAAAGTGGCTTTGAAAGCCACTCCAAGAAAGACATTCCAAACATGTTTTGAGCAGTTGCAGCATTGTTGGGATTAAGGAGATGTCTCCCAAGGTATCCACATAGAGTCCAAGGTACAAATTCTCATGTGTTCATTCTTACTGCATTCATTTAACAAATATTTACTGAATGCTTTACACTTGCCAAGGTCTGTGTTAGGTCTAGGAATTGATGTAGTAATATAGTCCCCACCCTTGAAACACTCATAGTCTAACTGGGCAGATGGAAATCTAAATAAATAAGTACAGTGAAGTTTTGTAGGTACAGTCATCTCTCCTTATTTGTGGGTTCTGCCTCTTCATCAACTAACTGGTTGGAAAATATTTGGGGAAAAATTTTACATTTGTACTGAACATGTACAGACTTTTTTCTTATTATTCCCTAAAGAATACTGTATAATAAGTATTTCTATAGCATTTATTACTGTATTAGGTATTGTAAGTAATCTAGAGGTAAACGATATAGAAAAGTGCATAGGCTATTTGCAGATACTACACCATTTTATATAAGGGACTTGAGCATCTGGATTTTGGGAGGTGTTTACTTCTGTAGGTCCTGGGAGCAGAGAAATCTGTTGTCATGATTCATAAACTTTTTTTTTTTAAGTTTATGATTCTTTTATTAACAGGGCTTTGGTCATCTGAACAAAATACGTATATTTAAAAGCCAGAGAAGGTCTCAGGTCTATTTTGCAAGGGAAATGAACACAGTGCACATTTAATTTCGGACTGTAAACTTTGCCTATTGGGTCTCTACCCTGACAACTGGAAGAAATCTTCTGGCCCCAGTGATACTTCTTCCTTTCTCCGATTGTTCCAGATTCCTTATGGATTGTCCCTGAAGCTCTCTGAGGTCCCTATATCGCGTGGGAGTACTTCCTCTTCAAACTTTGTTTCCATACACCCTCAGCAAAGTTGTCTAAATAAATCTGCTCAGCGTGTTACACACATCAGTGTGACACAAAACAACTGTCCTTCATTGTTTCACAGCAGAACCCAAGTCCCAATGCATATCCAGAGCCATCTTCCATCTCCACTGTCCCCTGGATCCTCCCAGCTTCCCAGAGCAGTCCCCCTTGTGCATTCTTCACAGGGCGGTAGCAGCCCCTCTACCACTGGAAGATCCTGACCCCAAATCTTCACAGGTTCCCAGGTTCTGGAAAAAATTCAGGTCACTCAGACAAGAGCAAAATACAAGGTCATGTCCAACATTTCAAAACACAGTCAAGAACCAAGGGTGCTCACTGGAACAGTTTTTATCTGCACCACACTTCTAGGAGAGTTATCCTCTAACAAGTTATCCTTCCAGAATCAAATACATTTGACCCATATCAAGGTTACCAAACTCAGACCATAAGAAAGACTGTTGCATGGGGGCAAAAAACATACAAAAACAAAACAGAAAGTGACCAGCTGTTTGTTTCCCAGGCATCAATCCATCCTTGCCAGTGGGGCAGTAATTAGCTGTGACCGGCCTCAACGCTGCGCTAGGCACTATTTTCTATCGGCTGCACCAGCGCCACCAACATCTCTGCCACTCTGGCCAGCTCTGTTGCCTCCTCCAAAGCCTCTACCTGTGCCCAGCCGCGCTCGCGGGTCAGCACCACAATGCCCTTGCGCATGGTGTTAATGATGGGCAGCAGGAACTGCTTGAAGTCCTCTTAGGGCTCCCCCAGCTCCACC
The DNA here is from genome assembly GCA_004027875.1 of Aplodontia rufa. Lineage (NCBI taxonomy): Eukaryota > Metazoa > Chordata > Mammalia > Rodentia > Aplodontiidae > Aplodontia > Aplodontia rufa. The sequence goes on along the minus strand of PVKS010013104.1, from coordinate 49,580 downwards.
ACATCCAGGGACCGCATCTGGCTTGCCCTCAACCCCACACCACTCCCCCTCTTCCCCTTTTATCTGCTTTTGCTGGATAAAATGGATTTGCGCCGCCAATCTCATGAACTTCTTTTTAAGAAAGTGATTCAGTCTTTTTTATAGCTTGGTGGAGGTTTTTCTGGAATATCTGATTGAATTATGTACTTCCAGGGTGTTCCTGAAAAGAAGGTACTTCCAATCACTGTCCCTAAGTCGCCAGCTTTTGCATTGAAAAACAGAATGCGAATACCCACCAAGGAGGATGAGGTAATTTCCTGGGAATATGGGGGTTCTTTTTTCTTCTGCATTGTCAATCTAAGCCTTCCCATTTCTTAAACCTAAAGGAGATCAAAGACAAACACTTTACTCTGGAGTTGTCTTTAAGTATGGTATTAACATTTTATGGGGGTTGGGGATTAGCTCAGTGGTAGAGCGCTTGCTTAGCACGCACAAGGCCAGGAGTTTGGTCCTCAGCCCCGAACAAAAAAACCCTTTGATCATCTTTTTTGCTCTTCTAAGAGAAAAGTAGTCAATAAGGTATGAATCTTCTGACTCTCACTAATAACTGGTTACAGTTTGTGGAAACTGTGGGGAAGAGTCAGCATTAGAGGCTTGTCTGGTGGATTTTCGTTGGTGGTGGTTGTTTATTTTTTGTTTTTGTTTTTTTGTACTGGGGATTGAATCCAGGGACACTCAACCATTGAGCCATAACCCAGCCCTTTTTTATTTTTTTTATTGATGGGGTCTAGCTCAGTTGTGTGGCTGGTTTTGAACTTTTGATCTTCCTGCTTCAGCCTTCTGAGTTGCTGGGATTACAGGTGTGCGCCATCACTCCTGGAAAAAGCTTGTCTGTTTCTATAGCTTTGAAGTCAGCCTTTCTTTGTAAAATGGATCAAAAATTGCCAAGCCCGGGCTAGAGCGGTGGCTCAGCGTTTTCGGCGCTTGCCTGGCAAGCACGAGGACCCGGGTTCAAACCCCAGCACCACGTACACAACTAAGTGTTGGAGCAACTAAGGCTATGTAAAAAACTAAATAAAGTTGTTTCTCTCTTAAAAAAAAAAAATTGCCAAGCCTTGCATTTTATTTTGCTTGAGTTATAGTGACTATTCAGTGAGAGACTTTTAAAATTTATACTAAGCAGTTACATCTACCATGTCCTGTCTCCATTCACTCCAGGATAAAGGTGACTGTATAGTGATGGTTCATGGAATTGTAATATATAAACTGTCATTGATCATGCTAGTTTCTTATTACATCTCCCATTTACCTATAAATATCCAGAGTTAGGGTAATTTTATAGCGGATCTCAAGCATAAGCCTTTTTATAGGTTCATTTGAAACTAAAATACACGGTTATCTTATGTTACCAGCTTGAACCCAAACAACTTACTAGTCCTATTCTGGGTTGGGCAACCATTAACTCTAGTCACATGTTTTAGTGGAGTCTGGAGCCTGGGTCAAAGAAGAGGCGAAGGTATATGCTTAGTTTAATGCATTTCTTCTTATCTTCATTTTATTATACTGTCTGATTGCATTTAGTTCTCACAACATTCCTGAGGGAAAAAAAGATTAAAAAAAGAAAGAATAAATAGGAAGCTAAGAGACCCCTTCATTAATGACTTGCTCCTACAGTGTCTTCTGATTCCATTCTGGGGAAGTGGGAGAGAATGAGGGGTTTTGTGTCTAAACTGCAGTTTCTGTTAGGAAGAGGAAGAACAGGCAGTGATAAGAGCTCAGCCTGTGCCACATTATGGAGTGCCTTTCAAGCCCCAAATCCCAGAGGCAAGAACTGTGGAAATGTGCCCTTTCTCCTTTGATTCTCGGGACAAAGAACGACAGTTGCAGAAGGAGAAGAAAATAAAAGAACTGCAGAAAGGGGAGGTAGGTATTTCCATTTCTGCAAGTATCGTGCAGCTCTTTGATCCTTCAAAGGTAACCTTTTATGTAGTACTTTTAACTATAAAATCACTACCTTGTTTTGATCCCTCTAAGAAGTCTTTATCAAATGTAAATAGGGCAAGTGATCTTAAATAAATCCTTTTGGCAGAGGCGGTTAGTGACTTGCCCTTAGTCGCACTGCCAGTTATTGGCAATATTGGAAGGAAAACCTAGATTTCCTTTTGGGTTGATTACTCTTCTCTGCAAGATTGTCCTGCTTTGAAAATTGGCTGGCCATCCCTGCTTTTCAGGTTCATCCACATATTTTGAAGCTTTCTAACTTTAAGGTTTTCATCTTAAATTTCTTGTTTCCCTTTGCATTAGATGCCTAAGTTTAAGGCACTTCCTGTGCCTCATTTTGACACCATTAGCCTGCCAGAGAAGAAGGTGAAGAATGTTACCCAGATTGAACCTTTCTGCTTGGAGACTGACAGAAGAGGTGCTCTTAAGGCACAGATATGGAAGCACCAGGTGGGAGATTGGGAAGAGCAGCCAAAATGTTGGCTGACTGGCTGGCTGGCTGGCGGTTGGTTGGTTAGCTGGATGGGTGGATGGACAGGTAGACCAACTATACTGGAGTCATCTAGAATGGCACACTTGATTATTTCAGTATACTCTATCTAAATCAAGGGGCAGCATGTTTCTTCTGTAATGGACCAGATAGTAACTATTTTAGGTTTTATAGATTATTACAGCCTCTGCCACATTGTGTGTGTGTGTGTGTGTGTGTGTGTGTGTGTGTGTTTTCAATCTTTTGAAAATGTAAAAAACATTCTTAGCTTAAGAGCTGGATCAAAACCATTTACAAGCTGGATTTGGCCTGCAGGCTGAAGTTTCTCGACCCTTGCTGTAAATGATCATCTGGGGAATGTGAGAACTAAGGCTTCTTTTGAGTCAGGAGTCTCTAAGAGTTCATGTATTCCATCTGTTAGACTCATTCATTAAGTGTTCACTCCATTCTGTTGACTGCATTGTAAGAACAGGATGGGACAATTAAGTTCTCAATATGATATGCTATTTTCTCAGCATGGTGTGTGATATACTTGCTCTTTGTAAATAACAGGTAATTAAAATAATTAATTGGCTATTGGCTGCCCAGTTGAAAATTTTTTCTTTGAATTCCTGAGTTTGTCAGTAATTTTATGCCATCACTTATCTGGGACTCTGTCCAAAAGGAGCTCTAGGCTGATCCTTATTTGTAGGAATCACCCTTTAGAAGCCCAAGATAAGTGATTACTCTGTGACTGAATCCAGGCCACCAGTTGGCATTGATTTGTAGGAAACCCAAGAACTGCTGCTTTGGTAGTAGCAGTAATGCTCCCTTTCTCAAGGACCAAGACACAGAATGTCTGTGTGGGGCATTTTAAGTTTCTTAAGTGCTTAAGTAGAGTGATAATAGTATAATGAACTGTCATGAATCCCAACATCTTCTATAATGATCAAAATATGGAAAATCTTATTTCATGTATACTTCTACCACTTATCCTTACACTGCATACATTACCTATACATTACTTTGAATCAAATTCTAGGTGACATCTCTTGTCATCCAAAATTATTTGAGTTTGTATTTAAAATAAAAAGACTCAGCTAGGGATGTGGCTCAGTGATAGAGCACTTGCCTAGCACGTGCTAACCCCTGAGTTCAATACCCAGCACCACAAAAAATAAAAAAGACTTAATTAAGCCAGGTGTGATGGCACATGCCTGTAATCCCAGCAACTTGGGAGGCTGAAGCAGGAGGATCACAAGTTCAAAGCCAGCCTCTGCAACTTAGCAAGGCCCTAAGCAATTTAGTGAGACCCTGTCTCAAAAAATAAAAAGGAGTGAGGATGTGAGTCAGTGGTTGAGCACCTGTGGTTCAATCCCTGGTACCAATAAAGAAAAAAGAAAAATTTAGAGAAAGAAAGAGAATTAAAACAAACACAATAATATCAAAAAGATTTAACAATGGTCCCTGAGTGACAAATAGTCAATATTTAAATATACCCAAATTTCTCGTAAGTTTTTGAAAATTTTGAATTATTCAAATCAAGATCAAAATAAGGTACACATTACTTGTTTGATAAATCTCAAACCCGTTTCAGTCAACAGGTTCTTCTCTTTGTGTTTTATTTGTTGAGCGAACTGAATTATGTAGATTTTCCACAATCGGGATTTTGCTGATTGTGTTCCTGTGGTGTGGCTTAAAGCGTTCCTGTATCCCCTGTATTTCCTATAAATGAGTAATTAGATCTAGAGAAAATTCTAGATTCTTGACTAAATTCTGGCTAGGTTTTTTTTTTTTTGGTACTGGGGATTAAACCCATGGCTTTGCACATGCATACCAGCTATGCGTGATTTAGTGCTGAGCCACACCCTCCCAGCCCAGAAGAATACTTTATAGGTGATATTGCGTGGTACCTAATGAATCACATCTGGAGGTGTATTAAGTCTAGTTGTTTATTTTATTCAATTTTTTTTTTTTTACTGGTATAAATTTAGGTGGATATTTATTGGAGTTGTTGCTCTCGGGCCAATTTCACCTGCACCACCGTAATGAGGGCGGGCATGGGAAGTGGGGGCGGGCCAGAATGGCAGGCAGGGAAAATGGCCTGTTTATTTTTTTAATGTTAAGATAAGATAGGCCTTAAAAATATTTTAAAGATATTTTCTAGTTCTCTGAGTGGACTCAAGATATTGGTGTATGGGGAGGTTACCAGGAATTATGTTACGTCATCTGCAGTTGAGAAACATTAGAACTTGAGTTATCATGGTGGTAGTCATGGAAGTTGTATATTTGCCTATCTGATCAATTTTTTTTCCTAATAGCTGGAGGAAGAGCTGAAACAACAGAAAGAAGCAGCTTGCTTCAAGGCTCGTCCAAATACCATCACCTCCCAGGAGCCCTTTGTTCCCAAGAAAGAGAAAAAATCAGTTGCTGGTAGTATTCTGTGAACTCTTGGCTGGGGTGGAGGGTAGGAGGAATTAGGGTAGAACTGTCAAACTTCCCAGGCGAAGTGGGACGCTGTTTTGTCAGACAATACTTGTGTCACCCAGAAGTGTTTGGTTTTAGAGGATGGGAACTTTTCTTTGTTGAACCCAATACCTTCATTGAGTTGCAGAATGTTTTGGGGCCAGACTGGTATAACATGAACCCTAGCAGAAGCAGCTGGCTTTTAACAGGCTTTCCCTACCAAAGAGTAACAAGTAAATGAAAGAGGGAGAACCAAGGTGTACTTCTGGAATTTTACTGAAGCCAAGCCTTAGGTACAGAACATTTGATTCATTAACCACTTAAGCACTAGATAGTGTGTCAGAAAATTGGGACTCTTCTACATCTGTCTTAAAATCACTGTGTAGTTTTGAGGAAGCTAATTCACCTTTGTGGGTCTTGTTTTTCTCCCAGTTATACTAGATGATTCCCAGGGGCCCTTCCAACTCTTAGAATTCTAAGCAGAGTATGCCTTTCTTCCAGCAGGGCTTCCTTAGAGCTCAGTCTTTTGTTGCCTTACTTGGCTCAATCCTGGGGGGCTTGTGTCATTCGATACTGCTTGTGCACCAATATTCTCTCTTGTTTCTGTACTCAGAGGGCCTTTCTGGTTCTCTAGTTCAGGAACCTTTTCAGCTGGCCACTGAGAAGAGAGCCAAGGAGCGGCAGGAGCTGGAAAAGAGAATGGCTGAGGTAGAAGCCCAGAAAGTCCAGCAGCTGGAGGAGGCCAGGCTACAGGAAGAAGAGCAGAAGAAGGAGGAGCTGGCCAGGCTACGGAAAGAACTGGTAACTGGGTAGCATGAGTGCTGACTAGTCCAGGTTGTCTGTTTTGTTTTCTCTTACCTCACCTTGCTCTGAACAGGATGTACAATGGCCTACAAGGCTGCATCACAGACAAGTGAAGGAGAGAAATCTTCCAAACCCAGGGCTAGGGATAGAGGTTGAAACATGAATGAGGCTAAGGTGTATATGTTGTGATCTGAGGATGAGCCGTAATTTTAGCACATTTTAGGAATCAACCTGTCAGTTATGAAGTGTAGTGTTCATGAAATGTAAAACCAGTTGTTCAAAAAATACATTTATCCTTGATAGATATATTGTGTGGTGCTAGGGTTTGAACCTGGGTTCTTGAACATGCCAGGAAAGCGCTTTAATGGCTGAGCCACCCACCACTCCAACCTAACTTGATACTGTATTTGGACAGAATTTCTTCCAGGGATCTTCATAAGACATACAGTGTAGCCACGCACAGTGATACATTTCCTAAGATTCTTTTTTATTTGTTTTGTTTTGTGGTGTTTTTTTTTTAACTTTTTGTTATTCTGGGCTTAAGAAAGAGTGTATTTTGCAATTAGCCTAGAATACTTAGGGAAAGACATGGGACTTGTGTAGCAATTATATATATTTTTTCCCTTTTAACTTCCTTCAGACCCTGCAGTTACAGTGCATATTGGTTTAGGTGATCCTCATGCTAACACTAGCATAATGATTTAGATATTCGTTTTCTAAAAAGAAATCACAATTCACATTAAGGATCCCATTGTTAGTCAGGCCCAGTGGTGCATTCCTGTAATCCCAGTTACCTAGGAGGCTGAGACAGGGGACTGCAAATTCAAGGCCAGTGTGGAAAATTTAGCAAGACCCTGTCTCAAAATTTAAAAAAAAAAGGACTAGAGGTATAACTCAGTAGTAGAGCACCCCTGAGTTCAATCCCAAGTACCACAAAAATAAGGATCCTATATTAAGAGGGCAGAAAATTGTTTTAACTACGCTTTATAAAGATTACCATTTTAGATGAAACTTCATGTGATTAGCAAAAGGGTGACTGTGGAAATATCTAAGTTGTTGAGGTTTTGTCTAAAAGTGTAAGACTGGGGGCTGAGAGTGTAGCTTAGTGATAGAGTGTTTGCCTGGCATGTGCAAGGCTCTGGGTTCAGTTCCCAGCACCATAAAAATACATAAATAAGAATATAAGTGCTAGGCTAGCAGCCAGGTATGATGGCAGGCACCCGTAATCCCAGGAACTCAGGGAACTGAGGTTGGAGGATTACAAGGTCAAGTCCAGCCTCAGCAACTCAGTGAGACTCTGTCTCAAAATAAAGTTCTTTAGGAAGAGTTGGTGGTGTGGTTCAGTAGTACCTGGCATGAGTGAGGCCCTGGGTATAATCTCCACCTGGTACCCTCAAAATAAATGAAGTGCAAGTCCAACTGTTGAAACAGCTGTTGCCATAGGTGACCATGCCCACAGGAAGACTCTTAAGGACAAGGTTAGCCTCTTGGCAACATGCAGATTACCATTGCTGATTGAGAAAAAACAATAAATCCCAACTCCCGATACCCTCATAAAACCACTTGCAACTTCTGCGATTTTGTTTAACACTTATGTTTTTCCCCATTTCAGAACTGTTTCTTACTGCAATTCTCAATATAGGCCAGTGGCAACATTCTAAAGCACAATTAGTCAATGCCAGTTACCTTTCTATTGATCTGGTTTGATTCAGGATTGATTTTAGAATATCCAAAATGATGGATGGGACCATGTTCTCTCCAGCAGCCCTTTCTATTATCTGATTATTATTTTTTACTTTTTATATTCTTCTTTTCTTCCTTTTTTTTTTTTTTTTTTTGAGAGGGACAGTGTGTGTGAGAGAGAGAATCAGTTTTATTTAGTTTTTCATGTGATTTTTGTTGCTCCGAGTCTGCATTATATACGTGGTGCTGGGGCCTGAACTTGCGTACTCGCACATGCCAGGCAAGTGCCGCAACCGCTGAGCCACCACTCCAGTTCCTGTATTATTTTTTGGTCCATGTTTTTGGTGAATATTGAGTTAGTAAACTTAAGATTATATTCTGGCGAATTCCTAACTTCTGGCTCTTCTGCTGCAATTGAGTACAGCCCCATTCCACCCTGTAAGTCACACTGGAGCTAGGTTTGGCATTGTTAACAAAAGCAAGAGAACCCAATAAAGACCAAAGTTCACTTGCTCTTCCAATTTACCATTTTGCCCTCTGCACCTTTAAATTTATGTTTTGGATCTGTAGGACTATACAACTATTTTCTCTAAGAGGAAAGATGAAAACAGTTATGAGCATAATTCTCTGACATCCCTCTGAGTCGTAACTTTTTTCCCCTTTACTCTTCAGGTGCACAAGGCAAATCCGATACGCAAGTACCAGGCTGTGGAGGTGAAGTCAAGTGACCAGCCTCTGACAGTGCCCATATCTCCTAAGTTCTCCACTCGATTCCACTGCTGAATTCAGCTGTGAGCCGCAGATGCTTCTTGGCGACAGGAGCTGCTCCTTATATCACACCAGGCGTGGGCTTATATACCCATGCCCAACAGAGTGCACCTGATAACTATGGACTCCAATTTTGTTGAATTGTTTTCCTACATTTTTGAAGCATACTCAGTTCAATTATGCCTCCATCAGACTCCTTGTAGTTATTTCCTTTAAACCATCAGTTGACCTTAGTGTTGGTCTTAACTCTGACTAGGATTTCGAGTCTCTGTGTCAGCACAGTGCAATTTCTACTTCCCTTTATCCCCTCCCTTTTTTATATATATATATGTGTGTTTTAATCAGAAAATAAAGTAGTTAAATCCTCAGATAGGGTTTAAGTCATGGTTTAAATGAGGAACAATCAATACACCAGATTCCCTCCTCTGCACGAAGTGAATTCATAGTTAAGGGGTCCTGCACCAACGAGGAGGAAGACTGCAGAGACTCATAGGGAACCACACTGCAACATTTGCAAACTTCCCGCTGAGCTGCTGTTGAGGCACAGCGTCTCCTTGTCCCTGATTGTCACAGGGAATGATTCGGCACACGTTTTAAGACCTAGCCTAGAATGTTTTCCTCCCATCTCTGATATTGTTAATTGAGATGTGTTTAAGTCTGTCAAGCCGCTTTGGAAATTATGTCTTACTGATGAGATGGATAATTGGAGAGGTGGATCTAGGAACTTTCAAGAACACAGGCTCTGTCCCTAGAGAAAAGTGCTTTGTAGCTTTTTTCTATCTAATGTCAGAATATCCTTCCATGTTTTATTGCCTCCCTCCCAGTTACCATCCAGTCGTGCATATTGTGCCTTTGATGCACAGGCTGTGCTTTCTTTCCTAAATGAATTTGGTTTTTGTTTTTTGTTTTTTTAAGAGAGAAGAGCCAGTGAGAGAGAAGGAAATAATCAATTTTATTTAGTTTTTCATGTGATTTTCGTTGCTCCAAGTCTTCATTGTGTACATAGTGCTGGGGCCTGAAACTTGCGTACTCACGCATGATGGGCAAACGCCGCGACCACTTTAGCCACCACTCTAGCCCCCTAAATGGGTCTTTTTCTCCTCTTGTAAATTCTTCCTTGTAAGACTCGGCTCAAGTAAAATCTTTTAGAAATTTTGCATTGGCCATATGGCCTCCTCAGGTAAGGAGGGTCACTTCCTTCTTTGTGCCTTCAAAGTGTTTCTTGCATAAAATCTCTCTAGGAGAGCAGTTATACCACAGCTGAGTTTCTGTTGTTCACAAACTGATAGAAATGTAAGTTCTTAAACAATTTTTCTTTGTGGTGCTGGTGACTGAACCCAGGGCCACCCACATACTAGGCAAGTGCTGTACTACTAAGCCACGTCCCCAGTTCCATCTCTGTTTCTTGTGGCTGGCACAGAATTGGCTTAGGTCTCTGTTAAGCAGTACATTTTCCTTCAGATTTCACTTATTTTTGAGTATCCACACTGTCAGTCATCCACTCCTGTGCCAGGAGATACAAAAACATCAGTGTTCTGTGCAGACCAGTTCTTGGCAGTGTGACATTAACCCTGTTTTACATTCATCGTTGTGACCATTCAGTGAGCTTTTCTAGATTAGGTACGGGCCATTGTAGGTTCCACAGTGGGTGACAGAGCAGATAGTGTTTTTCATAGTGTGATTTGCAGGTCCTTTGTTATCCTAAATATCCACAAATTGGTACAAAATGCAGTTCCTTTATTCACTTTAGAAGCATGTGGTACACAGATTCATAGGGACTTCTTTAGTTCACTTAACAAGCAATTGAGTGTTGCATGCCTTGGCACTGTTCTAGTTTCTGAGTATACGTCATTGAGCAACAGAAGACCTTGCCTACATGGAACTTAGATTTGAAATGAGGAGAGAGGCAGTAAGTGAATAACTGAACTCCTCGGTCTGCCACTGCTGTGTGAGAGTAGACTGGGGTGGAGAAGGGGGCAGGTGAGGTGGTCATTGGGAAGGAGGGGCTCTGGCTGCGTCCAGGTGAGAGCACGCAGTGGCTTACAAGGCGGTGGTTGCAGGCAGGTGCTAGGGAGTGGCTGACTGCGTGCGTTTTCAAGTGGTAACTGCGAAGTCTTGCTAACAGACTGAATGTGGAGAGTGGGAGAAAGGGAGTTAAGGAGGGCGTGCAGGGATGAGCCCCACGGCAGGTCCTTTATCCCGTCTATCTCAGTCCCTGTGTGTTCAGGGATTCTCAGAGCGCTCAGGTTTTTCTGATCTCCTTGCTTGCTTTGTTGTGTGTTTTCACTTAAGAAACCATCTCTTGATTCCTCTTCTGGATGCATCCTATCCTGACTTTTCTCTCTACTTGGCGACAGCAGTTCCCTCTAACAGTTTACTATCATTCATGTATTTCCATCTGGTCTCTTTTTTTTTTATCATTTTTATTTTAGTTTTTCATGTGGCCTTCATTGCTCTGAGACTTCGTTGTGGACGTGGTGTGTCCTTGGGCATGCTGGGCAAGCGCCGTAACCACTGAGTCACCACTCCAGCCCCATCTGGTATCTTTTTGAAAATTTTTTGGTTGTTTCAAGTGGAACAATGAATCCAGCCCTCAAGTTGAGGGTTTTCGAAATAGTATTACTGAGAATTATGAACTTAAAGGATCCTTCCACCCCATTTGCCCCATTGTGGTAATGTAAGACAGTAGAGCCAGAGGGGTGGACGGACTCCAGTTGTTCCAGTGTTTAACAGAGATGAACCTGGATATATACTGTAACACAAGATGGTATGTGATTGAGTGATGTGAGAGTGCTGTGGGAGCTTAGGGATTCTTCTCAGAAGCAAGGTTGCTATTCATAAAAATGGTTTTTCTTTTTTTTGTTTTTTTAAATAAATACTACAAAAATAGTACAAAAGTAGTACTGCCCCTTGGAAACAAACCAATAGACTTTAAAATCAGACCTTGCACATCTCCTTGTCCTACTTCCATTTCCCCTTGTCACAATTGTGTATTCTTCAGGAATGTTTTTTACATGCATACATATTTATAGAGGATTTTCCCCAGCAATTCTGGAGGCTGAGGTAGGAGGATCAATCACAGGTTTGAGGCCAGGCTGGGCAAGTTAGCAAGACTGTCTCAGGAAAGAAAAAAGGGGCTGTAGTGGTGGCTCAGCGGTTATGCACTTTTCCACCTGGCATGCGTGAGTATGCAGGTTCAAGCCCCAGCACCACATATGCAACTGTCAGAGCAGTGAAAGCCACATGACAGACTGAATAAAATTGATTCTCTCTCACACACACATACACTGTCCCTCGCTCCTTAAAAGAAGAAAGAAAGAAAATGGGCTAGGGATATACCTTGGAGGTAGAGTTTGATCTCCAGTACTCAAAACAAAACAACCAAAAAGAATGTCTTCGGCGCTTTTTTTCAAATTTGTCCTTAAAAGGCTGTACATTCACATGATTAAAAATATAGACGATAAAAAGCAAAGCCTTGTCTCCCAATTCCTCACTTGCCCTCCCCAGAGATAATTGCTGCCAGTTTCTTGTATACCCTTGCCAGTTTCTACCTCCCCCGCTTCTAGTTTTATATGTGAATAGTATCCTGCTCTTTTTTCAGTGTGTTGTGCATGTGAATGATTTAGCTCAGGTACCACCTTGAGCATGTCTTAACTTCTTCAAGGAAGTGTGAAGCCTCTTACATGAATCTAGTGACATGGAGGCAGACCGCATGACATTGTGCTAACGACTAGAAGCACTAAGTTCTTAAGGGCAGCTCAGCCACTCCTGGCTTGCTTAAGCCCTAGGTACTTGCTTATTGGTTTGAGTGACGGTTGAACCTAGGATCCTGTTGGATAAATCCTGAGGTTGCCTCCTTTTCAGTTCCCTTGAAGAAGGCCATCTCAAAGCATCTTGTCTGCTGGGGAACTTCCTCAGTGCTGAGAGTAGCAGTTGAAAAAGCTTTTAGCTATGTGGCTGGGCTCCAATTTCTGCACAAGCAGGCCGAGTTTCAGCATGGTGGTGTGGATCCAGGTAGTAATTTGTCAGCACTCTGAATTCTGAGCTGCAGTCCGCCTTGCAGCCTGCTAGGATGCTCAGTTTAGACAACATATAAAGTTTCCTGGAGACGGGACAAACCCAGGCCTATGGAGAGAGCAGGAAGGTTAAAGTGTATGGTACTTTGGGCAGTGACGAAGGTGTAACCAGGGAACCAACATGTTTGCTCCAATGCCAAGAATTCCAGGACAATTTGTTATCCAGTTAAAGCCAGTGTAGTTGCTACAAAAAAGAAGCCTGGGAGCAAGCACATCTCCCCTCATTGCCTTTGCCTCCTTGCGTACCTACTCTATTTCCTAGCACTGGGGGGAAGGCTGCAGGCATTGGAAGTGTCTGCTGGTTTTTGCTATTCTCTCCCCACCCCTCTGCCCATAAGAGAATAAAAGGCTGTGCTCAGGCCAAACCCTGACTCTTGTGCAGAAGGCAGCTGCTTCCCAAAAGGGCTTCCCCAATGCTGACATTTCTCACAGAGAACCCTGGTTGGAGGGTCAGAGTAATGGGCTTCAGGAAATATGAGGCTTTACCAAGCAAGAATGATTTCACAGACAGCCTGTCCTGAAGGCACCAGTTGCCCTTCTTCCTTAATTTTTTCTTTTAATTGGGCAGAGGAAATAAAAACCTAGCCTGACTGATCTGCAGAGGCCTAGTTTTGGGATCGCTCTCCCCAGACATTATAGGCAGTGTGTGAATGTGCCAGGTGCAGTTGCCCAATTTGTTTTGGTGCTGATGGTATTCTCCAGCCTCCTTTCAGGAGCACGGGTGGGAGGGATAGATTTCAATGGGTCCAAATAGTAAACAGTGGCCGTTAACTTCTAATGTGAAAAGCAGTTTGGGGCTGCAAGGTTTACACTCATCTGGTGCTGCGGCAATCTGTCTTCAGCCTCTGGCTGCCATCCCCCTATCAGGCGCGCATGTATTGCATGGACAATCTGCTGTGTTATGGAACGCTTTAGTCTGTTTTTATACACTGTCTGGCTTTTCTGTACATGTATATCTATTTTTGCATACTGTTTTCTTTCAGGGAGACCCCTGTCTCAATACGATTTTCCTGCATTATTGCGTATTTCGTAAATACCAATTTTAACAGCAACATACTATTCTGTTGAGTTTATTTCTCCCCTGTGAAGATGGTTGTTTTGCAAAGGATTGTTCTGGGCCCTTTTTACAGGGCAGAACTGTCTGTGTTTGCATCTCCCTAATGTGTCATGTCTGTAAACTTTAAATGTCTGTGTTCTAACCACTTAACAGTTCAACTTTGTAACTAAATTATAAGCTCAAAAGGAAATACAAGCCCCTCCCTAAAACACAGTCAGTGACATTATTTTGGCATAAGCTCTTTCAAAATGGAGAGCTCCTTCCGTCTGATGTGATATCAGCATTACTGGCACCTGTGCCCAGTGAGACAATCAATTTTAGTGAGTTTTTCGTGTCTGTCCCTGCTCCGACACTTCATTTTGAATGTGGTGCTGTGGTTCGAACCCACATCCTCGTGCATGCCAGGCAAACGTGGTAACCGCTGAGCCACAACTCCAGCCCAATGATAACATTTTCACATAGACTTCCCGAGTGGATTTGTTAGCTCTAAATTCTCAGGTCTGAGTTTTTGTTTGTTTGTGGTGCTGGGGACCCAACCCAGGGTTTCATCCACACGAGGCAAGCACTCTACCACTGAGCCACATCCCTAGCCTTCAGGTCAGGTTTGAAATGACAGCATGTTGTCTCTTACTCTACCTGGGGCTGCAATATGTCTTTTGGAAAGAGCAAAGATGGGGCAGATGTGGTGACACAGGCCTGTAATCCCAGCCACTCTGGAGACTGAAGCAGGAGGATCATAAGTGTGAGGTCAGCCTGCATAATTTAGGGAGACCCTGTCTCAAAATTTAAAAAAATAAAAAGGGCTTGTTGTGGTCTGACCTTCACTATCTGCATAAGCTCCTTCAGGCTAGGTTGTGCTTTGTTGGGGTCTGCTCTTCACTCCTCTTGTTACTATTTGCATAAGTTTCTTCCGGAAGGGCTGCTCGGTGTGCTTTGTTAAGCTTGCTAATTGTTGTGCAAAAGAAGATCTCGGTGGGTTGCCAGGTGCTAACCTCAGGCTGAACCCTAGTTGTCTGTACTCGAAATCTGCATAACCCCTCGCAACTCCCTTAGGATTATAAAAAGAGATGTAAAGCTTGAATAAAGTGAGACCACTCCACCTAGACCTCCTGCCTGTGTTCTTTCTCTTCCCCAGCCTGTCCCTCAGGTCAGAACCCTGCAGACTGGGACAAGGGCTGGGATGTGGCTCAGTGGTAGAGCGTGGCTGAGTTCATTCCCAGTACTGCAAAATAAACAAAAAGGAATGAGGGTGAGAATTTACGATCTCACTTGTCACTGATGAGCTGGGTAAACTTTAACAAGTTATCCCCTTTTCTGGGTCTCAATTGCCACATTTGTGAAGCAGGATTGAATCGGACCAATTAAAAACTCTTCATCTTTGGTATTTTCATATTTTTTCCTAGGCAATTTTGTTTAAACCCCACCAGCTTTACTTTCATATTTATATTTCTTCTATAGCCAGTTGCTCAGTCACTGCAAGAGGGCACCTCTGGCAAGTTCTCCTGCCCTTCTTTCTCATGTGAACTTCACCCAAATATGTTGGAAACCAGTGTGCTATCTTGTTGAGGACTTTCCAAGGGTTGTTCTGGAAGCAGAAATCTAGCCCAGATCACTCCAGGGGACTAATCCCTGAATAATGTCCTCTGACACACGCACATATTTTCTGATGTTTCTCTTGACCTTGGAACTGGTTAAAGACTGCACAGAATGTTCAATGAATTCTTACAGGCTAGCAGAAAGAAATGTCCCCTCCCCATCCATGGTGCATTTTTTCCCAAGATGTGATTTTTTTTTTTTTTTGGAAGTGGCAGGATTGTTGGAAGCAGTTTAAGGATGTCACAGTAAAACTGATACTTTTCCTTGCTCATTTTCTATTTCCATTGCAGTTCAGTTTTTATAGCGTTGATGGTCAAGGAGATCAGCATTGCCTTTTTTTTTTTTTTTTTAAGAACGAGAAAGAGAATCAATTTCATTTATTTTTCCATGTGGCTTTTGTTTCTCTGACACTTAGTTGTGTATGTGGAGCTGGGGTTTGAACCCGGGTCCTTGCCCATGCCAGGCAAGCGTTCCGACTGCTAAGCCACCACTCCAGCCCCTCAGGATTGCTTTGCTTACTTGGCAGAGTTTCAGAGGAGCATAGAATGACTTAGAAAGTGGGGGAGCTGCTTCTGGCTTTGTGGCCTTATGTGACATTTGAATTCTTTGGTCCTCAGTTTTCTCAGAAGTTAGAATGATGTTTCCCTTCCTCCCCTTGCTCCCCTCCTCTTTTTATTTTTGGGTACTGAGGATTTAACCCAAGGGTGCTTCACCACTGAGCCACACCCACCACACATTTTTATTTTACACACATTTTTATTTTATTTTGAGATGGTCTTGCTAAGTTGCCCAGGCTGGCCTTGAACTTGTGACACTCCTGTCTCAGCCTCCCGAATTATTGGGGTTACAGGTATGCCAGGCTAGAATGGTGTTTCTAAAAAGGACCCTTCTCCAGCATGGTGGATTTTTTACCAGTTTTAAAGTGACCCTAACTGACTGCAGGCTGTTGTTCACCTGTGCTGGCTGGTGTGAGAGTGTGGATATGTGGCACCACGGATTGCCAGAAACCCCTGCTCTTTAACCCTCAGCTAACAACCTGACAGGACAGGGTCAGCAGCTGCTGGTTCACAGCCAGCTGAAAGAACAGGGAGACTTTGCAGGAAAGGAGACTCATGGGAGTTTGAGCAGGCAAGAAAAGCAAGTTGAACTTGGAGAAATCTCATTGCTGTGGGTTGTTGGTTGATGTCTACAGGACAGCCTCCCTTTTTGGACTTTCCTAATTTGCACACTGACCTTTTTCTCTCGCACGGTGGTTTGTCCTGCAGTGACAGAACACAAATGCGGGAAGCACCGGGCAGTTAGTCGGGTAGGAGCGGCCAGGGGCTGTCGTAGCCCCCTCACTAAATGGCTACATGTTAGCTGTAGTGATGATTGAGTCTGCGGCTGTTTTCTTCACAGCACACTAAAACACTGCTGTAGTCTACTTCCCAGAGGCCTCTGAAATGAGCAGAAATGGAAAGCTTGGGCTATGGGGCTTTTCTCCAGGACAGCAGTCCTCATGCTCATGCTGTGGACCAAGGGCTTGAGCATGCAGATGTCCCGCCGCTTAGCTGGGCCCGTGGGGTCAGCAACGTGTCTTAATAAGCCTTCAGGGACGGCAGTGCGTGGCCAAGTGTGGGGATCAGTGTGCCGGGAAAGGGATCTGCCAGTCCCAACTCAGGTTCCTATGGGCTGAGGCGCCAGCAGCCACTCTCCAGTAACCAGGAGCCCACCTAGGGCGAGAGCCCTTTCCTCCTGCTGCAGCTGCGGGAAGTCACCCTTGTGTGACTGAGTTCATTGAACAGCCAAGACTGCCCAGGATGAAGATGGAAGAATATTTTTCCATATGTCCTTCCAACAAATCATGAGGAATTGAAGCTCAGTGTTGCCAAAGTCATGCTGCTAGAAGTGGCAGGGTCAGAATTTGGACCCAGGTCTGTCTGCACCAAGAGCCCTTTTCCCACGGCAGCTTGCATCCCTTGCACGGAGCTGGCTCCAGGGGATGGGCATCCTCAGGAGCGCCAGGAGGACAGGCCTGGCTCTTCCTGTTTGTGAGCTGGAGCCCTGTCTGAACTCTTGACCTTGTTGGGGGAGTCTCCACTAAGCCTCCTGAGGCTGCATGGCAGGTCCTCTCCTGCTTTCACCTGCCATCAACGCAGCAGGCGTCTCCCCGGACTGTGCGGATGCTTCGGTTCCTGTCAGGGCTGAGCAGCTGCCAGTCAATTAAGCCGCAAGCCTCGGCAGGCCTGAATGATAGCCGAGGTGGTCAGGGTGCCAGGCAGGCTGCCGGCAGGAGGAGCTGCCCCAGCCCCCTTGCCCTTTATTAGGATGCCCCTCACTATCCTCAGCAGCTGCCCTGCTTGCCACGCAGCCCTGCTTCTTACGGTAAGCCTGGTTAGCAAAGCGCCCAGAGTTTTATAAACAGCAATGGGCAGAACATGCATTCCCTGCTATTGAGCCATCCCCTGGGGTCCCGTGATGACAAGGACCTCTAGGGCAGATAAACGCTCAACTCCTGGGTCTGCGCTGCCCACTTGGTCTTGCTTCTGCGCGTGGCGTATCTGTTTCACGCTGCCTCTACCTCCACTCAGCAGAGGTCCAAGTCTGCTCCTGGGACATTTCCTGTTCTTGGAACAGCTGCACCAGCCTGGGGTACCCTCCTGCTACTTGATCCTATAGGGAGGTGTCCAGTGGCTGTGGGTAATTTTCAGATGACCTTGTTCCTCTGACGTCATTAGGGAGCTATTTTTAGCTTTGCTGTTTATGCCACAGAAGTTGGGCAGGGATGGGGGAGAAGGAGGAGTGGAGGGTCGATCCTGGCCCTTGTCCCAGGCCCTCCCAAAGTAGGAACCTTTATTCTTCGACATTTACAGAGAGCCTACTGAATGTCAAGCCCTGGAGCAGCCAAGTTGTTGACATAGTCTAAATATTCTTCACTTGTGAATTTATTTTTCTGTGGGCAATACTTTGTGTATCAGAGTAGAAACTGAACATGAAGGCTCTGGAGCCAGACAGTTTGGGGTGAAATTCTGGCCCCATCATTTACCTCCGAGAGCCTGGGTAAATTTCTCTTCTGTGCCTCAGTTTCCTCTTAGAAATGGAAGTGGTTATGGTGCCTACATCATAAGATTAAAGGAATTAATGCCTGTGTCTGACACACAGTGAATACACAATATGTGTCAGCAGCTATCACTGCCACCCATGACAGCACTGTGCTGTTGCAGGTGGTACTTGGGACACAGAGCTGAATGAGACAGGGCCTGTCTGTTCAGTGTTGATACCTGGGCTCACAGAGGGTCAGATACTGGGAGGTGCACACAATCGACACCAGTCAGAAGGAGCACCTGCCATGGGCACTTTGTCCTGACTCCTGGGGGATATTCAAGGGAAACAAAAACGTGCTTTTCTTCTATCTCCAGGAAGCCTCAGCAGTGGCTCTCAACCCTGATGACTTATCAAAATCTTCTGGGGAGTTTTTTGTTTTTGTTTTTCCTTTTTTGGTACCAGGGATTGAACCCAGGGGCACTCAACCACTGAGCCACATCCCCAGCTCTTGTATATATTTTATTTTGTGACGGGGTCCTGCTAAAATTTCTTAGGACCTTACTATGTTGCCGAGGCTGGCTTTGAACTTGCAATCCTCCTGCTTCAGTCTCCTGAGTTACAGGATTACAGGTGTCCCCCACCATGGCTGGCTTTTCTGAGAATTTTAAAAATCTGTGCCCACCTCCAGAGGCTCTTATTCAATTGGTCTGAGCTCTGGAGCTACAAAAGCTCTGAGGTGTTTCCAGTATGTACCTAGTCTGAGAAGGGCAGTCCCAGCTACAGGATGTGTGTCCCCAGAGCTCTCTCCATGGGCTGCGTCAGCATGACTTACCTGGAGACTGCCTCCAAGCTGGTCCTCTTTTAAGACTCTCACGATTGCCAGCCTGGGGGCCTCTGCCCTGGCAGTTCTCGAATTTGGGTCTGCAAGAAAACCACCCGAAATGCTGGTCACAAAGACAATTCTGGGCCCTTTTCCAAGCCACCTTCATTTAAACAAGCTCTTTGGGGGCTCGGGCACAAACTAGGAGTTCTCTGAGGCCTTGAGCCTCGCCTTCAGTTCCAAACACTTTGCTTCTGAAATTCCATAGCATTTCACATCTTATTATCACTCCTCCCACTTTCTGCCTTGAGTTGCTGTGTCCACGTTGATATGTTTTGATTTATTTATTAATCTGATCACAGTTTTTGTTTTTTGGTACCAGGGATTGAACCCAGGGGTGCTGAACCACCGAGTCACATCCCCAGCCCCTTTAATTTTTTAATTTTGAGACAGGGTCTTGCTAAGTTGCTTAGGGTCTCACTAAGTTGCTGAGGCTGGATTTGGACTTGGATCCTCCTGCTGGAATTACAGGCATGTGCCACCATGCCCAGCCAAAGGGTCATTTTTTAAAAATTGAAAAATCGAGGCAAATAAAGAATAGGAATAACTTCCATTCCCACACTTGTTAACATGCACCTGCATCTCTCCAGATATCTTCTCTATAAATATTTTTAATAACAAGAAGTTCCTACTCCATGAATGACTTTTTTTTTTTAGAGAGAGGAGAGTGAGAGAAAGAGAGAATAAATTTTATTTATTTTTTTCATCTGGTTTTTGTTTTATCAACACTTAGATGTGTGTGGTGCTGGGGTTCAAATACAGGTCCTTGCACATGCCAGGCAAGCTCCGGTTATGCTGAGCCACCACTTCAGCCCCTATGAATGACTTTTACAATCTTTTTTATTCACCTAAAATGGAATATATGACAATCCTATAGCCCTCCCTCAACTTCATCTCTGTCTCTGAAGTGGCTGGTTTAGTTCTTCAAGAGTACTCAGTAAATAAAATTGTACAATTTTAGAACAGAACAGGGTGTCCACTGGACTTCCAGAGAATTCCATGTCCAATTTGCCACAAAGAATGCCCACAGATCTCTGCCCACAGCCTTAGCAGCAGGGCAGGGGCTTTTCCAGAGACCTAAGAAGTACTGCCAGGACTCTGGTCTCCAGGGCTCACGGTGGGAGAGGGTAAGAAAAAGCAACTTGCCGGTGACAGCCTGAGTGGCTCTCAAGTCAGGACCAGGTTGGAAGCTGCTAGGGGAGTTGGCTGCTGTCTTTGGAGTAAGAAAGGTCATTGCTCAACTCCTTGGATTTTCCATCACAGTGGAGCAGGGAAAGGGTCAGGCGGGGAATGTCTCCTCTGATCAGGTCCTTTTAAAGCCTCTTGGCTTGGACCAATTTCCTCCTAGGAGCCAAAGAAACAGTGCCCAGCAGGAGTTAACCCCTCCACTGCCAGTGAACTGCCACAGAGGTGGATGGGCCTCCCAGGCTCCTGGAAGGCAGAACTACCCAGGGCAAGAGGCCTAAGGAGCCGCGAACTCTGGCCGGAGGAGCCTTCCCTCTGGCCTTGTTAAATCTAACAGGCATAATTGCATCCTGCTGACCTTAATTCCCCTGGCGGGTTTAATTGGTCCTGGCATTGCCCCACTTCCTGTCCTGCCCCAGTAGAGGCAGAGAGTGTCTGCACAGCTGGTGTAGAGCGGGGAAGCCCCTTCTTAAGGGTGGGCAGGGGCTCTGGCAGCCCCTAGCTGGGCGGAGGAGGTTTCCCTGTGCCCCACCCCTGTGCAGCTTGGGGAGTCCCAGGGAGCAGCTGGCTGGAGCCAGCAATCCTAAGGATCCAGAGCCAGGCTGGCCTCCCATCCTAGCAGCAGGAACCAGGGCAGAGCAGGCGGGCACAGCTGAGCCCTCTACCTGAGGCGTCTGCAACATTATGGAGCCCCCATTATCTGCGGCACCGTGCCAAGCACTCTGCACACGTGCTGGCTAAATGCTCCCAGCCACCCTGTGGGTGAGAGGTGCAGTAGTTATGAGCCAACCCTTGGGTTAGTTAGGCGGCTCTGATCCCGACTCTGTGGCTTTGCCCTGTGACTCAGTTTTCCTGCCACGCGTATGACATAGGAATGAAATGGCCAATGATTATACAGCAAACGCTCCGTTCCCCCACGCTGCTCTAAATGCTGTATGTTCCTTTCCCTGGGGCAGGTGCTCAGCTACAGACCCGGACACCATTAAAACCCCTATCCAAGATCACAGTTAGAGGGGGTAGCACTCCGCTAATCCTACCTGGTAGGGACTTTGTAGAAAGACTCTCGTGAAGTTGCTTGTTACCCCAGCACCTGGCCCATTTTAGTAAGCGTTTGGTTAAGGGTTAGTTGTTTTTATTTGGGAATCACAACAATAACAAAAGAAGTTTTTAAAAAGTCCCTTAACAGGCTGGAGCAGTGGCTCAGTGGTTATAGCGCTTTCCCATGCACAAGTACTTGAGTTCAAATCCCAGCACCACTTATGCAACTAAGTGTAGGAGTAATGAAAGCCATGTGAAAATCTGATTCTCTCTTTCTTTCTCTCTCACTATCCCTCTCTCTCTTTAAAAAAAAATTCCTTAGCATTACCCTAGCCTGGAATTTTTGGTCTTGTTAAGAGGTGGCTCCAGATTTGAATCTGGGCAGTTTGAAGCCACTCACCATTCTCTGAGGTTGTGGAGACAAGACACTTACCCTCTGAGCACCTCTCAGCATCTTCCCCAGGCTCCTACATGGCTGCAGTGGCACATGCCTGCAACCCCAGCTCCTCAGGAGGGTGAGGCAAGAGGATTGCAAATGGAGGCTGAGTGACTTAAGGAGATCCTTCCTCAAAGTAAAAATTAAAGGAATCAGGAATTGTAGCTCAGTGGTAGAGCAACCCTGGGTTCAGTCCCCGGTACTGCTAAATAAATAAATAAATAATGCTCTTAACACTTGGCTCCTAGAGTCCCTTGGGAGGATCTGGGTATATCCTTGGCACCGTCAGGCCTGGCCCTCAGTGGGCCTCACTCAGTAAATGACCGGTATTGATAACCAGCGAAATAACAAGGGGACGTGAGCCACGGCCAGCATGGTGATCCCACACACCCCAGGTCAGATCGTCGCTGGCCACTGAGTTATTTAACAGTTATCAAACACTGATTGGCAGGCACACTCTGTGCTGGGGACACAGGTGAGCCTCACACAACCCTGCCCAGACTGTCAACCCACGCTGCATCAGCCTGGGGCAATGAGGGAGGTTGGCGGGGGTGGGGTGTCTCCAAATTTCCAGCTAAAGGAGAACACATTGTGGGGACAAATAGAGGGCTGGGAGGTCCCAATCGTAGGCATGGACAGGGAGCACTTCCAACTTCAGGATGCTATGAGTTCCATGCAGCGGGTGACTAGCAGGGAGAGGGGCGAAGCACATTCTGGGAAAATTTAGGGAGGAAAGAGGACTTTGGGCTTTGAAAAAGGACATTCCTGTCTGAACTCCCTTTGTGTGTGTGAGTTTGAGTGTGTGTGTGAGTGTGTGAGTGAGTGGGAGTGTGTATATATATGTGTGAGTTGTGTATGAGAGTGTGTGTATGAATGTGAGAGTGCATGTGTGTGTGTGTGAATGCGAGTGTGTGTGAGTGTATGTGTGTGTATGAGTGTGTGTGTTTGAGTATGACTGTGCGAGAGCGTATGTGTGTATGAGCATGTGGGAGAGTAAATGAGTGTGAGAGTGTGTGAGTGTGAGTGTGAGTGTGTGTATGTGTGAGTGTGTATGAGTAAGTGTGTGTATGAGCATGTGGGAGAGTAAATGAGTGTGTGCACAAGTGTGTGAGTGTGAGCGTGTGTGTGAGTATGACTGTGTGTGAGCGTGTGGGAGAGTAAATGAGTGTGAGTGTGTGTGCACGAGTGTGTGAGCATGAGTGTGAGTGAGTATGACTGTGTGAGTGTATGTGTGTTTGAGCGTGTGGGAGAGTAAATGAGTGTGTGTGTGAGTGTGAGTGTGTGTGTATGAGTGTGTGTGTTTGAGTATGACTGTGTGAGTGTATGTGTGTATGAGCGTGTGGGAGAGTAAATGAGTGTGAGTGTGAGTGTGTGTGAGTGTGTTTGCAGTGCTGGGGATAGAACCCAAGGCCTTGCGTGCGTGCTAGGCAAGTGCTCTACCACTGAGCGGCACCCCTGCCACCCCTTCTTTGAGTGACTGGAGACGAGTCGCTCATTCCTTTAACTCTGCTCTTCCTTATCCAGAAAACGGGGTGACCGCTGCGCGCAGTTATTGTCGGGGTGATGTGTGAGCCCGGCCGTGCCTGCTCCCCGTCAGTAATGGCGCCTGCCTCACCGGCCACAAGAAGGCGGCCTCTGCGTGTCCACCCGAGAGTGCCACGGGCATCAGTGACTGGGCCTCCTGAAAGAGGCAGGCCGGACTGCACAGCACCAGGCACGGAGGTGGCCTAGAGAGGAGGGGGGCGCTGAGCAAACCGTCAAAAGCCAGGAGGGCCCCCCAGCTCTGGTTTCTGCTAGCTTGGGTCAGAAACCTTTGACACTGGGGCTGGAGCGGTGGCTCAGTGGTTACAACTCTTGCCTGGCATGCTCAAGGACATGGATTCGAACCCCAGCACCACGTACACAAGTCTCAGAGCAACGAAAGCCACGTGAGAAACTAAATCAAATTGATTCTTTCTCCCCATCCCTCTCTCTCCCTCTCACTGTCCCTCTTTCAAAAAACAGAAACAAAAAAAGATTGACATTTGCTTATCTTGAAAATCATTTATTTCAAAACACAACGCATTCACCTAGCTCCTGGTTCAAATAAAAAGAGGACATGGGTACACAGTGCTATTTTCATCCCACCCCTGGCCCCCAGCTTCTTGCTTATCCTGCCTGTGTAAAGTGAAAAAAATCAGCTGGGTGTGGTGATGCACCCATGTAATCCCAGTGACTTGGGAGGCCGAGGCAGGAGGATTGCAAGTTTGAGGCCAGTCTCCACAAGTTAGTGAGACCCTGTCTCAAAATTAAAAATAAATAAATAAATAAATAAACAAATAAAAGGGCTGGGGGTTAGCTCAGTGGGAAAGCACACCTGGGTTCAATCCCCAGACCCAAAAGAAAAAAAGAAGAATGATGATTATTATTATTATCCACCCCTGCCCCGCGACTCTGCGCAAATGAGGGCACACACCACGTGCTCTTCTGCACCTTGCTTTTGCTTCCACTTTAGAAATAAAACACATCCGCTGAGTTTTCTCCACCCTTTCCGCAGGTGCGCATTCCCCATGGCTTAGAAGCTGGGCTCCCTCTCTCGCTCTCCCTGCCTTTCCCCATCTCAGGGCAGTGCTGTTTGATAGAGAAGCTGAGGCCACGGAGGCGTGTGAGAGACTGGACAGTTTGCCACAGTCAGGACCTGGACCTGGACGTCCACTCCACAGCTTCTTCCATGCACTGATCTCTGGTCAGTTCTCAACGAGGCCACAGAGAGTCTGGTTGGACAGCCCTGGGCGATGGAAGGCCCCTCTCCCCATCCCACCTAGGCTGGGGTGTCCCTCAGTTCCCCACTGTAGTGAAGGATCCTTGAAAAGTCCCTTTGCCAGCCTCCTCCTCCCAGGTGGGTCAACAGAGAGAACTGGATCTGCTCAGGAGAGGGGCACCGCGCTCAGGAGAGGGGCACCCACGCATGCAGCCTCCTCCGCCCCTTTTATCTGAAGACGAAAGCTTTCGGGCCTAAGGACATGTGGAGCCAGCGCCCTGAACAGTTCTTACCCAAAGATGGTCCGAGCAGGTCCAGATGCCAGAGGCACAGAGCTGGGCCCTTGGGTCAGGGTGATTGTCCCTGGGCCCGTCGGCTTTCCCCGGTTTCGGGGGGACCTAGGAGATGTGGCCTGCAGGTGGGCAGAGTCAGGGAAGGGTCTGGGTGTAGCTTTGCGCTTTCGTCCTGCCGAGAGCCCCTCTCCTTGCAGGGTCCCTCTGGTCCTGTCCAAGTCAGGGGTACTAGGCAAGGCCTGGGGAAAGGGCGGCCCCCACCCCAGGCGCCCCCTCCCTTTTCTCTTCCTGCTGATTCCAACACCACTCTCCCCCCAGTCAGGCTGTGGGAAGAATGCCGTGTCCTCTGAACGGGGGCCAAGAGTGACAGGTGGTGGCAGCCCGAGCTCCATGGCCCCTGGTGTAAGAGATCCTCTTCTCCGTCCCCGCCTCCACTGCCCGCGCCCCTGCCTCCGCCTCTGCCCACCGGGCCCAATCCCTTACAACCTCCCCAGGACTGCTGCTGAGCAGCCGCTGTGAGACAAGCAGCCATCAGTTTGGCCCCGTCTGCTCCAGGTACACCTCTACCCTCAGTCAGCTGGCTTTGGCCTCCTCTGGCCACAGCCAGACCACAGGAGGCATTCAAGAGCCTGACACACCTCACTCTTCTTTTTGCAGCTGGAAAGACTTGAGTTAGACAAGCAGAAGCACACGCCTCCCTACCTCATGGCGACAGAAAACGGAGCGGTGGAGCTGGGAATCCAGAGCCTCTCAACAGGTGCCAAGCTGGGGCAGGAGATGGAGGGAGGAGCCTGGGAAGGGGTGTTTGATCCAGGGCTGGGCAGGCTCCTCAGAGGGAGTTCTGTGCATGGGGGACTCAGACATCAGGATGATCTCTGGGTAGGTTGGGCTGGGTCCGGGGCCTGCAGAAAGCCCTTCCTGGAGAGACCAGGAGGTGTGAAGCCTCCATGGATGGCTTTTGAGGGAGCAGAGGGAGGGACACCCAAAGGGACAGAAACCTGCCACAGAGGTCTCCATCATCCTGCACCCATTTCAAGGGCTCACCAAGTGGCTGCCTGTGTGGAGACCTGGGCCCAGCCCTGCTGGGGAGGGAGGGCGAGGAGGGCGGATCCTGACAGGTGTCTCACCTCCTTTGCAGAAAAGGCACCTGCAGGTGCTTCAGGGGAGGGACCTCCGGCTGCAGAGAAAGACCCTAGCCCCCCAGACCCAAAGAAAGATCCTGATCCAGCTCCCAAGAAGGAAGATGCCAAAGCCCCCGCCCCAGAGAAAGGGGAGGCTGTCCCTGCGCAACCTGCGGCTGGCAGCCAGGGCCTCGAGCAAGAGGGTGATGGGGGTGGGAGACCTGCTGAGGGCAGCGCAGGGCAGCCAGCAGCCCTGCCCCAGCAGACTGCGACGACCGAGGCCAGTGTCAAGAAGCCCAGTGCTGAGCAGGGACCCTCGGGCAGCCAGGGCCCTGAAGAGCCCAAGATGGGCAAGAAGGCACCAGAGGGCCAAGCAGCAGCCAGGAGGGGCTCCCCTGCCTTCCTGCACAGCCCCAGCTGTCCTGCAGTCATCTCCAGGTGAAGACCCCTGCTTGGGAGTGCAGAGGGGCTCATGCTCGCCTTTGCCATCTGGGCATTGTTACATTTTCAGTGCGGGGAGGGGAATTCTGATATTCAGCTGCCTCTGTCCTGGGCATTGGCCTGAACATCTTGTCCCTGAGGAAAGCAGGCCTGGAATGTCAGGCAGGAGAAAGCCCTCAAGACCACCTCGGCTGAATTTCTCTTCCCTTTCCTTGGCACATGGGGTGCAGAGGCCCCCTTGTTCCTGGACTTAGGTTTGGCCTAGGGAGGTCTGGCAGATGGTCCTAAATATAATTTTATTGGTATCATATGAAAATATGACCAATAGATTGGTAATAAATGCTAATACTTTGACAGCCATATGACGGCATGGGTCCCATGTTGCAATCAGTTGTGCACACCTGAATGCAAATGAGGTCATTAGTGATACATTGTAATCCACAATAATCACACCATATCAATTTGATGATCACATAATATCAATTTCATGGTCACAGTTTTGAAGAATCATGAGCTATTTAGCTGGACAAGATGGTGCACATCTGCAATCCCAGCCACCTCGGGAGGCTGAGGGAGGAGGATCCCAAGTTCAAGGCCAGCCTGGACAATTTATTGAGATTCTGTTTCAAAATAGAGAAAAAAAAGGGCTGGGGCCTTAGCTCAGTGGCAGAGTGGTTGGCTAGCATGCTCATGACTCTGGGTTCCATCCCTGGTGCTACACACCCCCCCACACACGGCTACACAACCCCTTAGCTGTCTACATGATGTCAACAATCTTATTAATAGTTAACAATGACCTATAGTGTGCTGGCAGTCAAGGTAGTGACCAGAGCCATTGCTCGATTTTGTACAAATGAATTTGGGTGTCTTTGGGGTGGGCAGGGGCAGAGCTGTGTTAGCTCCGCAGCGCACCGCGGGTAAAGTTCTGGAAACAGGAGACTTGCCTGAGGCTGCGGGGCCATGGCTGCTGCAGCTCCATCTCTGTTCTCACTTCCTAGCTCTGAGAAGCTGCTGGTGGAGAAGCCCCCAAGCGAGGCGTTAGAGCTCGTCTTTGAAGGGGTGCCGGTGACCCCCGGCCCCACAGATCCTGGGCCGGCCCAGGCAGAAGGAGGGAAGAACACCCTGGCAGGGAGCCAGAAGGAAGCTGGAGACAAAGTACCAGGCCAGGCTGGCCAGGCTAAGGTGCAAGGGGACACCTCCAAGGGGATCGAGTTCCAGGCTGTTCCCTCAGAGAGATCGGAGGTGGGGCAGGCCCTCTGTCTGACAGCCAGGGAAGAGGACTGCTTCCAGATTTTGGGTAGGCCAGGGGCAGGCGGACTGGGGTTGCCCTGGAGGTGGGGGGAGAGAAGGGACCCATCAGTCCCAAGAGTCCCCATTCAGGGCGCTGAACTGCCCTGAGCCACGCTCACTCAGGCCCACTAGACTGAGTGCCACTCAGCCTCGGGAAGCTTTTCCTTTTTGATAGAACTGGAAAGGGGGAAACAAAGTGCCCAAAAGCATACAGTGAAGGCAGTCGGACCCCAGAGCCCAATTTAGGTTTTATTCTCCTTTGGCTAAAATGAAGTCAAAGAAAGAAAAAAAAGTCAGACAGGTTATTAGAGCAAGAACTTGCAGGACAATGGAACTTGGTGTCCTTTTGAAAAAGGGCTCAAATGCCAGGCTTTGGTAAACTACAGGCCTGGGGAAGAGGTCATGGGAGCCATAAAGGGTTCATGAGCTGAGGAGCACCGGTGTCTGTGTGGGACCAGTGACCAAGGAAGCTGTGTTTCCGGTGGAGCAGGACTGTGCAGTGGCCTCCACAGGTGTTCAGAGGAGGAGTGGGGGTTTTTAGTGCGCAGCAGAGAGCCCCTGGCGCTAGTGAGCGTGGGGAGTGGGTGAAGAGGGAAAGGGCGCCGACAGGGCACAGCAGGGCTGGGGGCGGGTGAGATGGGGTCAGGAGAGCCCAGAGTGTCCTGACACCGCCCCTCCCTCCAGGCCGAGGTGCCCTGGGAGACCCGCCAGCCTGCCTGGTGAGCGGCACAGTGCCACCCAGACTGGGTGGGAGGACCTGGCGGCTGGGCGGCAGCCAGCAGCCCTGCCTCCTGCCCCCAGCGGCGGCAGAGACCTCCGCCCCGCCCTGCCCCGCCCGCCCAGAGATCACATCCTCGGCGTGACGGGACCTGAACCACCTCCAAGGGCCGTCTGATTTATCACCAGCCGGCTTCCCTGCCACCTCTTGCTATTTATAAAGAGGTTTCCATTCCCGATGACTCAGCCTCCTGGCCTGCAGGGCCCGCAGTTCCCCAAGCTTGACGCTAGGTGGCGGCCTCTCTCCACCAAACAGCTCCGCAGCAAGTCGGGCCGCAGGTGGCGCTATTCGCCGGCAGGTGCCACCACCAACCCCATCTTTCAGGCACAGTCGCCCCCACTGTCTGGGATTCCACTTCATGGCCGCTGTATTGGTTGCTTTTAATGGAAGCAAAGATACTGTGGATGGAGTCCTCATATCTTACAAAATAGGAGGGTCCCAGAAGTTCAATCAGCTCTCTTATTGTCCTGCCAGGAGATATGGGGTCTCTCTGATAGGGGCAGAGGCCTTCCAAGGTCGTTTTATGGGTCGTGGAATTGGAAATTGGATGCTGGGCCCCAGCCCCTATCCTGGTATCCACAGTGATCATTTGGTGAATTTACATACCTTCCCTGGAGGGGACTCAAGCCAGGCAGGAGGGGGTCGTGGCAATGAACTCTCAGCAGCCCCTGACACTGATGGGTTTGCTCTGCCTCCCCAGATGATTGCCCACCACCCCCGGCCCCCTTCCCACACCGCATTGTGGAGCTGAGGACTGGAAACGTCAACAGCGAATTCAGCATAAACTCTAAGGAAGCGCTGGGAGGGTGAGAGCTGGGACCCACAGGTGGGAGGGCACCCAGCCCCTGTGGCCCAGACGCTCCTCACTAGGGCATGGTTCACGCAGACATGGTCACTTCTGTGTACTCACACATGTCATGCACTGGCTACATGCTCTGTGTACTGTCCCCCTTCCGTGGACACACCATTGGTCATGCAGCGTTCCCATAGGAAATACACAGTATTTTCCCATCCGTCTCCAGGACCATAGTGAAGCAACAGATCATAACAGATCCTGGTCCAGTCTGGTGCCTCTGACAGAGCTAGCTCCCTCCCTGCTGCCTGCAGGCGCCTCCCCAGGGCCCGGGCTTGCCCACCCTCATTCTGTAAGGTTTTCGTCCCAGGGCTTCTCCCGGGGCCTGCCCTTCCTGACAGGGCTTGCATGATGTGAACAGCTTGCCTTCAACCAGCGTCCTGGCAGCACAGCCGCTAGCTTGGGAGGGAGGCAGGGCTGGCTTGGGCCACTGCTCCTACCTTGCAGAGGAGGATCCAGAGTCCCCTTCAGGTCTGAGGCCAAGACAGGAACAGAGCACAGGACCCTGCTGAGAGCCCCCTCACTGCCGGCCTCTTATCTTTTCAGAGGCAAGTTTGGAGCAGTCTGTACCTGTACAGAGAAAGCCACAGGCCTCAAGCTGGCGGCCAAAGTCATCAAGAAACAGACTCCCAAAGATAAGGTAGTGGGGGAGGCTAGCTCTGGAGCAGGGAGGGAGTTCTTGGAGTGGGCACCTCTCACCTCCCTCTGCCTGCACTGCTGGGCAGGGTTCCTGGTGGCAAAACTTAGTGCACTGAAGATGCCACACAGAGAGACAGATGGACAGACAGCTCTGCTGCAGGAGCCTGGCACCCCTCACCACAAAGCAGACTCTTCAGTTAGTGAACTTCAGTTAGTCCCTTCCCAGGCAGAAGGGACTATGGGGTGTCGCTCGGCGTAGAGCTCCTGCCTGACACACCCAAGCCCTGGCTCCCTTCCCCAGCACAGTGGAGAAGGAGGAGGAAGCAGGGGAGGAGAGGAGGAGAAGGAGGAGAGGCACTATGAGAGGAAAGTAAAGTCCAGGTACCAGAGAGAGCAGGGGTGCTGAGAAGGAAGGTCATGGGTGTTTCAGGCAGAGACAGCTGTGCGTTCAAAGGTCTGGAGCCCGACGAGAGTGCACGAAGCAACGTGAAGGAGTGTTTTCTATGTAGCTGTGCCCTTCTTGGTCCCTTCCTCTTGCTGAGTCCCATATCCCTATTGCTTAATGCTGTTCCTAGGCCTCTGCTTTGGGACCTGGTCCAGCACAGATGCTTAATGCCCATGTGCTGGGGAGATTAGTTGGAAGCGACTCTTGGTTAATTGATTATTGACCACTTTTACTATGCCATTCACTGCGCTACATGCTGGGGAAAAGTCAATGAATACAGAAGTTCCTGCCCTTGAGCAGAACAGAAACAAAACAGACAGCCTGGTGTCAGGCTCTGAGAAGTACAAGAGAAAACTTAATCCAGGTGGGGAGTGGGAGCGTGGGGCTCAGGGGGCCCATCTGACATGGCGTGGTGGATGAGGCCTCTGAGGAAGCGGTAGGTGAGGTGAGGCGTGGAGGAACGGAGTGAAGGGAGAAGGGAACAGACAGTTCACGATGGTTCCTGCTTACCAGCTGGCCCTGGGGGGAGCAGGCGCAGGGATCCGTAGCATTTGACTATTCCCGTGGTGTAAGTATTCCTCCCCACAGCTGATGTCAACCTATCAGTGCGGCAACTGGCTTTCAGACTTTCCAAAAGTGATAAATAATGGTGACTTAGACTAGGAAGGCTGTGGCCTGGTGGGGGACAAATGACAGTGTATATAATCTAGCTTGAAGGTGGACTGTGCCAAAGGACATATCGATAAGTGGTCGGATGTGGGATGTGAGGAAGCCTGGGAAAAGGGAACCAGGGACATTCCCTGACTTTTTGCTGTTCTGCTGGTGGGCAGACCAGGGCAAATCAACCGTGGACAGGGGTGCCATCGAGGGCTTCCTTTGTCGGGGTGACAGATTTGAGATACTTCCTAGTCATCCAAGGGAATGCCGGAGGCAGCTCCTCGTCAGTCTGGAGCTGACGTGTGTTCAGAGGCAGAGATGTGTATTTGGGAGTTGATCCCGTTTGGATGCAATGTAAAGTTATGAAACTATGCAGATATCCAAGCAGAGATCTTGGGGAGGGGAGAGATGGGGCCAGGAGACCAGCAGAGAGGAGGCTGGACAGTGGACCAGCTGGGGACCTGCAGGTCTGGTGGAGGGCAGGGCCTGGGGGCTGGAAGTGGGAATGATGATGCCCGGCTGGTCCCCAGGAAATGGTGATGCTGGAGATCGAGGTCATGAACCAGCTCAACCACCGCAATCTGATCCAGCTCTACGCGGCCATCGAGACCTCGCATGATATCATCCTGTTCATGGAGTAGTGAGTTCCAGCTGGGGGGCGGGGCCTGGGAGTGGGTGCCTGCGGCCCTGGGCAAGCCTGTACTGGGGTCTGTGCACGCAGCATCGAGGGCGGTGAGCTCTTCGAGAGGATCGTGGATGAGGACTACCACCTAACAGAGGTGGACACCATGGTGTTCGTCAGGCAGATCTGTGACGGGATCCTCTTCATGCACAAGATGAGGGTTCTGCACCTGGACCTCAAGGTATCGGGCGGGGGCCTCCCCAAAGGGGCCAGGGACAACGTCCAACTAACCACCAGTCATCTTCCACCCTCCCATCTCTTCTCTTCCATCCAGCCTTGCAGAAATAGATTCAAAGACATTATTGAGGACTTACTAAGTACCAGGAGCTGGGGATACTACCAATATATGTAGAGAGGAAAGGGGTGGGGGGGGGAGAGAGGCACTGTTCCAGTTTTTTGTGGAACTTCTAGTCTAGAACTAAGTATTTCTAAAGAATCCCCTATAGTCCTGTGAGTCCCAAGCTCAGCACCTCATACATCCAGGTGGCTCATAAGTATTGCCAAAGTACCTACCTCAGTGTTGGCTTATGGTAAGTACTACAAGCACTTGTTCATGTGTCCAAAAGCCACAAAATATGTGGAGGACCTGCTTTATGCCAGGCAGGGTTCTAGTGGTGGAGATCCAAGACTGAACCAATCAAACACCAGCTTACCAGTAAGTCCATGCAGCTATGCTTGAGAGGCGGGTGCCACCAACGGCATTTAATGGAAGAATATTTATTTATTTTTTTAAAAGAGAGAGGGACAGTGAGAGAGAGAATCAATTTTTTATTTAGTTTTTCACGTGGCTTTCATTGCTTAGACACCTAGATGTATATGTGGGGTTGGGATTTGAACTCGTGTACTTACTCGCATGCTGGGCAAACGCCATAACCACCGAGCCACTGCTCCAGCCCCTGGAAGAACATTTATATCCCTTTCTGACCTGGCTCAGCACCATGCATATAGCAGGTCAGAGAAAGCACCGGGACGTCATGTATCATATCAACACCCATCAGCTGGTAGTGGCTGCCTGGAGCTTAGTGACATCTGCCCACGTGTGGGATAGGGAGAGACAGCATGAGGGCCAGGTGTCCACTGTCCTTACGGCAGTGCTAACAAGTGTGGGAAGAGTGGCTCGGCTAGTGGAGGAGGTGAAATAGCAATGCCAGGTGTGTTAGTGCCACCAGCAGGGTGAATTTCATTCATTTACTTGATGAACAGTAGCAGGTAAGACTGCCCTAGCATGCGCCTTCCCATAGCGACCACGAAGAACACCATACCTGTCCCAGGGAGCCTGTGGACTAGTGGCAGAAACAGATCTTCATACTATGACCAAGTAAATAATTCGCGTTAGAAACCATTAAAAGTGCTTGGAAGACTGGGGGTGTGGCTCCGTGGAAGAGCATTTGCTTGGAATGTGCAAGGCCCTGGGTTCAATCCCTAGCATCACACACACACACACACACACACTGGCTAATGTGGAAAATACATATTACACGTATGTGTATGTATGTATATATATCCACAAAAATAGAAAGATAAAAGTGTTAACGGAAAAGTACATAGGAGAAATGAGAGAGCACAATGCTCTGACCCTTTTCTGTGAACGTGGAGACACAGACAAGGGCCGGAGCATTTGAAGTCTGGACCGGGGAAGGACAGTGCTTCCCTATGACACCATCGGGGTCTGCTCTGTTCTGAGTGGTTTGTGACCTTCCAGCAGCCTGTTGGGTCAGTGCCCTGTTACCACCCTGCTGACAGAGGAGAGAGGAGAGCAAGGAGGCCGCACTAGGGCCAGGTGGGGGTGTGGTGCCAAGGAGGCTGTGAGAGGAAGCTGGCTTATGTGGGGGCGCGGTGAGGAAGGAATAGAGGGTGACTCCTGAGTTACTGGGGCCGATGGCGGCCATTTCACAGACCTGGTGCCTTCGTAGACACGTTGGAGGCCTGCCATTCCCATGTGAAAGTGAATTTCTTTAGAAGAGACAAGGATCCCCAATTAATATGTACTGCCCCAGGGGGAAGACTGACCTGCACTGTGGGTTTTCAGGATAACGAAGTTTTCATCAAAATAGGGTTTTCTCATCAAGAAGGCTGGGTACACCCCAGCCTGAAGGCTGCTTCCCAGGATTCTTGGCTGCAGGGCTTCTGGGGACCTCTTGTGTGTACCCCGAGCATCTCCAAAAGGAGGCTTGCGTCTGCTCCTCCCCTCAGAGGCCCACAGCCTGGGAGCTTTCTGTCCTTTCCTTATTTTGGTGGGGCATCGGAAGTGTTGACAGAGGCCTCCGATCACACAGCCACAGAGACCAAAGGATGGAATCTTGTACAGCAGGCAGGGGCAGGGCTGCAAAGACCCCGGGAATGCAAGGAATTGGGCCCTGTCTCCCTCTGCTGCCCATGTGGCTGGGGCACCCAGGAGGTGCTGGGGTTTGTGTGAAAGCTGCCTTTGAAGTGTGGTTTGCTTCAGGTCCGTGCCCTCCAGCTTGGCTTGGTGCAGAGCGACTTCATTCAGCAGCACTTGGCAAGCAGGTTTCCCCCTGGGCCCTGTCTGAGCACTTCCTGGGGGCTTTGCTTAGACACTGATGGTGGGGACCAAGGAAGCCAGGAGAAGACAGTCTCTGCCCTGGGAGACCCAACTGAGAAGCACTGTGTGCACCCCAGACCCCTATGCTATGGAGTGCATTGGGGGACCTTGTGGTGGCAGTGGTGCTAGGGACATCTGAAGTCTGATGGTCCAGGGATCAAGTCTGGGTTCTGGCCCTTCTTTGCTGGGCAGCCACGGTGCCTCTGTTGGAGCCTCATTTTTTACAAGCATACAGTGGAGATGATGGTAACTGTGTCTCAGGGTAGCAGCTCTGGGCGCCCTGGGCTAGTGTTTTCCTGCCTGGGATTCAGGGTGGTGGCCCTGCCCTGGTCTCCCAACCTGGGGCACACCTCTCTCCTCTGCAGGCTTATTTCCTCTTCCTTAGAACTGCTAGGATGTTGTTCTTTTGTGGCCTTAGGTGGAGGGACATCCCACCCGAACCCACCAGGTGTTCTCCAGCCTTGGGACCTCATGAGTCCCTCTGGGGGCAGGCAGAATGGAGGGTCTCTGACGGCTGCCCACACAGGGCCTTGGGTGGACCTGGAAGGGGAGGGACAGGAAGCTGGATCAGAGGCCAATCCAGGCCACCCCCTGTTTCCCCAGCCAGAGAATATCCTGTGTGTCAACACCACAGGCCACCTGGTGAAGATCATCGACTTTGGCCTGGCCCGGAGGTACCTCCTGGGTGGGGGAGGCTGAGCCTCTGAGTGGGTGGGGGCAGGGGAGGAGCAGAGGGTGCCCAGGAGCAGACTGGGGGTTCTGAGTTCTTGATCCCACTCCCAGGTATAACCCCAATGAGAAGCTGAAGGTGAACTTTGGGACCCCGGAGTTCCTGTCACCTGAGGTGGTGAACTATGACCAGATCTCCGACAAGACAGACATGTGGAGTCTGGGGGTCATCACCTACATGCTGTGAGCCCCAAGGGAGGGTGGTGTCTGTGGGGTCAGCTATGTGGGTGGGTAGCAGAGGCCAAGCTGGGCCTCAGGGTCCTGGTGAGGTATTCCACCCACCCCTGACCCCTCAGGCAGGGGTTTGATGGGGGTCAGGAGAGCTAGGGAGAACCAAGAAAGGGGGCTTTGTACCCATTTTATAGATGGAAAGCCCAAGGCCCCTAAAGGCATAACATCTCAGCCCAGGGTTCTGGACAGCAGAGTTCAGGTGACCAGGGTGGAGCAGAGGGGCAGTGGACTTACTTTGTGCGTCACCATGTGCCTTGTACCCATCCTTCCTCATCTTCACTGTGACCCTGGGAAGCTGGGTTGATTATGCCCATTTTACAGATGAGAAGAGTGAGGCTCAGAGAGGGGAAGTGACTTGCCCAAAGTCACCCAGCCAGATTCAAACCCAGGTCTGTCCCACTCGGGAGGCTGGGGGTCCTTCCAGCACATGATGTGCCTCCTAGGCTCTGCCCCCTGCCCACTTGGTAGGTCCAGTCTCACCTCCCTGCCCCCTGCCACCCTGTCCTCTAGGCTGAGCGGCCTCTCCCCCTTCCTGGGAGACGATGACACAGAGACCCTCAATAATGTCCTGTCTGCCAACTGGTACTTTGATGAGGAGACCTTTGAGGCAGTATCGGATGAGGCCAAGGATTTTGTCTCCAACCTCATTGTCAAGGATCAGGGGTGAGGCTGGCCCTGGAACGCCAACCCTGTGTGTGCGAGTGTGATGGAAAGGTGGGGGCTGGGAGGCCAGCTGGGCTTGGCGCGTGCCCAACTGTCACCTTGCTGACACCCCTCCCCACAGGGCCAGGATGAGCGCTGCCCAGTGCCTGGCCCACCCCTGGCTCAACAACCTGGCGGAGAAAGCCAAGCGCTGTAACCGACGCCTCAAGTCGCAGATCTTGCTTAAGAAATACCTCATGAAGAGGCGCTGGAAGGTGCCATGGTCGGGACGGGAGGAGGAGGGCTGTGGGGCAGGAAGGGGGCCCGTGCCAGCTTCCAGGCTCCTCCAGCCCTGCCTTGGCAGATTCTCTTGACCAGGCCTGGCCTGGTCCCTGCTCCCACCCCTCCCTCCGTGCTGGGGAGGGACAACCATGAGGCGCTTGCACTCAGGAAAGTGTCTCTGACCCCATCAGAGGCTCCTCCCTTCATTTTTCAAATATTTATTGAATAGTGGCTACTACTTCTAGGCATCAGGGTACAATGGTGGAAGAAAAGAGACGATGGTCCCAATCACTGTGGGCTTGCTTTGGGTGGGGAGTGGAGGGTGTTAGAAAGGCTTAAGGCTGGGCTGGAGGAAGAAATGAGGGCCATCAAGAGTGCCTGGGAGAGGTTGCACTTTTAAATAAGGAGTCAGGGAGAGCTCACTGAGAAGGAGCACGTGAGCAGAGAGCTCGAAGAGGTGCGGAGTGAGCCGGACCAGTACTGGGGGAGAAATATTCCAGGCAGAGGGAACAGCCAATGCTAAGGCCCTGCAGCCGAGCTGGTTGTCAAGTTTGAGGACCAGAAAGGGGGCCACTCTGGCTGGAGTAGATGAGTGTGGGGGGTAGGAATGAGGCCAGAGAGGAAGAAGAGGACAGGAGATGGAGGGATGGCAAGGGCTTTTTTTTACTTAGAGCCCTTGAAGTTTTGACAGAGTGGTCTCAGCTCTGGCCTGGCTGACTCAGTCTGGTGAAGGGAGCAATCATGGACGGTGCAGTGTCATGGCACCTCCTGTGGCTGCTTTGGGCAGTCCCCACCCCAGCCTCTGGCCCTCCTGGAATGAAAGGGGACTTAAAAGGACACTCAGCTGCCTCACAGCGTCTCCCTGCCCTGGTGTTAACTGGAACTTTTTCTCTTTCATCCCTAGAAAAACTTCATTGCTGTCAGCGCTGCCAACCGCTTCAAGAAGATCAGCAGCTCAGGGGCACTAATGGCTCTAGGGGTCTGAGCCCCGGGAGCAGCTGAGGCCTGGACGCAGCCGCAGAGTGGCCAGGGCTGAGGCCACACAGCCCAGAAGGCTAGAGAAGGCAGGCCAGATCCCTGGGGCGGGCTGGCCAGGACAAGGCTGCACCAGGCCGGGAGGCTCGGGGCTCCCCACGCCCCCATGCAGTGACGCTTCCCCGACCTGAGCCGCCTCGGAGTGTGGCCTGGATCGATCCTGCTAACACCTCTGCCACAGCCCAGACCCCACCGGCTGGCCACTGAGGCCGCTCCCTATTCCCTCCTTAGTGCCCGCCTTTGAACTGCTGCC
The DNA here is from genome assembly GCA_004027875.1 of Aplodontia rufa. Taxonomy (NCBI): domain Eukaryota; kingdom Metazoa; phylum Chordata; class Mammalia; order Rodentia; family Aplodontiidae; genus Aplodontia; species Aplodontia rufa. The sequence goes on along the minus strand of PVKS010013104.1, from coordinate 12,444 downwards.
CTGGTGGCCCCTGCTTTGCCCCACCCAGGCCATCTCCAGCCTGGGCTTGCTCCTAGCTGGGGTGGGACGGCTGGGGGTCCAGCCTGTGGGGCTTCTGGTCATGGATGGAGGGTCCTGCAGTGGGCAGGAAGGCAGCCACTCCAATTCCTCAGGACCAGCTGCCAGGGGAGACAGAGCAGGCTTTGTGAAAGAGAACCTCCAGGCCCCTCCACCTCCCACTCCCAACAGATAAGGGCTTACGCATTCCATCTGGCCAGACCTGGCCCCCTCCCACCTTGTTTGTGACCACCAACACACAGGAACTGTGGAGGGGGCACCCCACCCAGGCCTGGCGGAGGGGGAAGGAAGAAGCCTCAGGGACTTGGGAGACCACCCCTGAGCTTGCCTGAGGGCCTAACCCACCCAACCCAGCCACTCTAAGCCCATCCCAGGGGGCACCCAAGGCCTCAGATGTAGGGGCCAGCAGGTCCAGGAGGAGTGTGAAGGCCATCGGGCAGCCCCCAACCTGCTCTCAGCTTGTGCCTTGTAAATAAATGTACAGGTTGGATGTGGCCTCCTTCCCTCTGTACGCACGCGCTCACGTGAGGTCCCAGCGGCCGTCCTGTCCACGCACAGGGTGCTGGTTGCTCAGCAGGCTCAGGGCCAGACCACCCGGTGCACGGTCCTGGCAAGTGGCATCTCACTCTGTGCCTCAGTTTCCTCATGGGTGACGATGTCGTGCAGGCTTTAGTTAAGTGCTTGCATGTATAGCAACTCATTACTCCTCACAGCAAGATTATAAGGTAGATATTATCACTTCCGTTTCACACAGGGAAACTGAGGCAGAGATGGAGAGGCAGGAGAAGGGTCTACGTCAAAGCTTGGATGATGGGTGCGTCAGACAGGTGGAAGTAAAGCACACGGGGCTCAGCACAGAGTTATCTGCACGTGGCAGGTGGGGAAACTGAGACTCAGACTGAGGAAGGGACTTGAAGGCAAGTCAATGGCTGGGGCTTGAAATGAACTCTTCCGTTTCCCAGAGCAAGACTGTGCCCATGAGCTTCTCATGGGATCAAGGCTTAAGCACAAAGCAGGATCTCCAGGGAGGCCGGCAGGCATGGTGGGCCTGTGGTGCCCGCTGTGATGGGGGCTTCTAGGGGACTCAGGGGAGACAGCTGCTCTCTGTTCCTCCCCACTGGCCAGGCCAGCCGGGCAGGGCAGGCTGCTCCACCCACTGGAGGGGGCAGCCGGAGGGTGGGAGAGCTGAACCCTGATAGGACACAGTCTTTCTGGCTGTGAGGACAACTGAGTCAGAAGTGGGGCCGACCTGCTGGGGACACGCAGGTTGCAGCGGGGTGACAGAGGCAGCAGTTAACACACAGTGAACACCGGGTTCCTGACCACCTGGGCTGCTCACGGTGACCAGCGTGTGAGTGCTGTGCCCATTTCTCAGATGGGGAAACCAGACCTCAGGGTCACACACCCAGTCAGTAGTGGAGCCAGGGTTTGCGCCTGAACTGAGTGCAAAGCTCCTGCTCGTCGCTGCTGCTCCACCTGCCTCCTGAGGACCTTAGACTGGACAGACCTAGGCGGTTCATTGTGTCCCTTTCCTGCCTCCATGAACGCTGGCCTGGAGGGCGATGCCAGGGTCCTCACCCCCTCTTCCTGTCCTGTTCCAGCAGGTGGGTACAGAGTCCTATTATGGCAGGTGCCACATGGCATGGTTTTGGGGGACTTTGGGACCTAAGCCTAACCCTTGCGGTTGGGAACTTGGGGCCTAAGAGCCTGGCGTGGGCTCTCGGTGGGGAGGTGTGCTTGTGGATAGGGCCCACAGAGCCATAGGTCCTGTCTGTCCCCCTGCCACCTGCCAGCTGGGCCAGGCCTGTGGTTTCCTCTGAGTGGTTCTTTCGGCCTCACTGGCCCCCACCCAGGCTGAGCCTCGGCCACACAGCAAGATGATGAGGGATGAGTCACCATTGTGGGGGGAGGGAAGGAAGTGGTGTCCAGCAGGAGCAGAAATTCAAGGCTCGGATCCAGCTGGGGAAACCAAGGCCATAACAGGGAAGGTCCTTCATCAAAGATTTAGTCACAGGGACTACAACCCAGGCCTCCAGACGCCTAGCATAAGCCTCAGTTTCTTCCTTTGTAATGTGTAAATGACAACCTTAGCTCTTTTCTCCTCTGATCCCCTAAGGCCATTGGTCCAGTTGAGAAATGGGCTGGAGCTCTCAGTCAGCATATTTCACAGGTGAGGAAACAGGTTATAAGAGGGAAGTGACCTTCCCAAGGCCACACAGCAAATTTATTCATCCTGGGCCACAAGCCAGTAGGGGACCAAGGCATGGGGCTGATCATTCCCCCAACCCTGTCCCCTCCCAGGAGCACATCCTCCAGAGCTCTTCAGGATTCATTCAGTGCATCCTTTGGGCCTCCCTGGAGGCAGAGAATATGGATGATGATGGAGGAAAAACAGGGTTTTGGAGAGATTTTCTCACTGGGGGCTACAGAGCACACTCCAGCATGAGCTGCGGCCACTGCACAGAGCCTGGGGCCCAAACCCCATTGCTCACCAAGAGCTCCCATCCGTGGCAGCCATAGGGGAAAATGTTTTTTTATTCCAGCAGCTGCCCTGATGGTAGGAGTAGGTCCATGGCTTGTTTGGGCCAAACTGGAACTAGGATTGAGCAAGGGTCAGGGTCCTGCAGTTCCCAAGGTGCCAGTCTGTGAACTCCCCTGTCCCTTACGTGATTTGTTCCGCCCACAGTGCCAGGACATGGGCTCCTCCTGCAGCATCCACCCCAGTGCCCACATTGTGGTCTTCCCTACAAGGTGGGCCAAACAGCTGTGGTGCTGGGGCCCTGAGCTTCCCCAGCACCGGTCCCCAACACCCCCTTGTGGTCTAAGAAGGGTTAACACCCTCAGTGGACCGCCCCTCCCAGTTGGTCCCAGCCCAGAAAGCTTTCCTCCAAGACCATTTCCTGCCTCTGGGCCTTGGCCAGGCCCACAGTGACCACCCCCATGGGTCTGGAAGCCACTGAGGCCACATCTGGTTTGGATTACACCCGGGCTGGTGACGTTGCCTTTTCCTGTCTGAGTCTAGTGGCCTTGAATTCCACCAGCCACCTTAGACCCAACCAGGCAGTGGTGGGAAAAGATTCAGCCAGTGACCGCTCCACCCTGAGAGTATGGGGCAGCAAGGCTGTCCTGAAGGATGCACCCACCTGGCCAGCTCCTGCCTGTGCACCTCGCTGTGCACCTGTTCTTCCTTCCCTCACGCTCATGCGTAATAGTTATCGGGCTTCAGGCGCCATAGGGCCTTTGCATAAGATGACGTGGAAGTCAGACTGGAGAAGTTTTGAAGAAGCTTGAATGGCAGACTGCCTCAGGGCAACAGGGAGCCACGGAAGGGTTTTGAGCAGAGGAGGGTCAGGACCACATCCAAGCCTTGAAAGGATTCCTTGCAGCTGGGCCAGTCAGTAAATGGAGGGGGATTGGAGGCAGGAGGCCACCCCATGTCTTTTTGAGAGGCCATAAAAACTGAGGTTGAGAGTGGAGCTCAGACACCTCTAGGCAGACAGGCTAGGAACAGATATTGGGTTCCAGGTCCAACAGAAAGGATTCCAACCTACTTTTCTGTCCTCTCTGAGCTTCAATTCCTGTCTGTAAAGTGGGTAATAACAGCACCCGCCTCCCAGGGTCAATGCTGAAGTTCCATGAGCTGTGTAGGCAGAGCCTGGCCCAGCCTTGTGCCCCTGCTATGTTCCAGACACTGTCCTCTGTGCTGGGGACAAGCAGGGAGTAGATAAAAGCCCTGGCCTTGTGGAGCTTCTTCCAGAGGGGACAACTGACCAGCAGTAATGGAGAGAAGAAAGAATGCTGGGCCCAGGAGGGCGGGGCATGAGGCTGTGAAGGGGAGGACCCATGGGTGCTCTAGAAGAGCAAGACAAAGCCTGCTTGGCGGGCGTGAGGTGGGCAGAGGGAGCTGGGGCACATCACAAGGCCTCTACCCACAGGGATGTGGACTGTGGCTCCGAGTGAGATGGGGGCCTGGAGGGTCTTTGAGATCTAATCCATGGTGACTGGTGCACAAGTGACCGGGACTCCAGGATGAAAGGAACAGGCCAACACAACCCTGGCCGCCTCAAGCTTGCATTCTAAAATGGAGACATGAAAGTGAATGAGCCACCTCCCAACAGGTGCCACCATGAGCAGTGAGGGGAAACAGCACCAGGGCACCTAATCAGACAAGGCAGTGCGGAGTCTCTTCTGAGGAGGGGATGTTGACTTGGGCTCTGGATTTTAAGAAGTCAGCCAGCGGGAGGCAAAGGCAGGAGGGTCACAAGTTCGAGGCTGTGTGAGGTGACTTAGCTAGATCCCGTCTTCAAAACAAACAGAGAGCTAGAGATGTAGCTCAGTGGCAAAATGTCCCTGGGTTCAATGCCCAAATCCCCAGGATCACACACATAGACACACAAACACACACATACACACACACACAAAAAAAAAAAAAAAAGGAAAAGAAATTTTTAAAAATGTACGAGGCAACCAGGGGGAGGAACATTCCAGACAGAGGGAACAGCCGGTGCAAAGCTCTAGAGACGGAAAAGAAACTCTGCAGGGAGGAAGCTGTCTTTGGGGAGCAGAAGGGCCAGCCTGTGTAGTACAGGATTGGGACCAGCATGGCCTCAGGACTGGCCTTGAGGAGCGCGGTCGAGAGGAGGCAGCCCTGGCCTTTCCTGCTGACTGTGGCTTAATAGACCTCTGGCCTGTTTTTAGCCACGGAACCGCTTCCTCCTGCCCCACCAGCTGCCTCCCTGAGTCATCACCCAGCTACTAGTAGGGTGGGAACAAGGGATTAGGCATCTCTGGGCCTTTAAATACGTGGTTTTTGCCATGTGTGAAGCAAGAGGACTGGGCCGAGGGTCTAATGAAGGTTGTCCAGGGGGGCTGGTTTTTGGGGTTTTTTTGTACCAGGAATTGAACCCAGGGGCACTTAACCACTAAGCCACATCCTCATCCCTTTTATATTTTATTTTATTTATTTTTTTAAAGAGAGAGGGACAGTGAGAGAGAGAGAGAGAGCATCGATTTTATTTAGTTTTTCATGCGACTTTCATTGCTCTGACACTCTGTTGTGTACATGGTGCTGGGGGCTCAAACCCATGTTCTCGCACATGCCAGGCAAGCAAAGTAACTGCTGAGCCACCGCTCCAGCCCCCTTTTTATATTTTATTTGAGACAGGGTCTTGCTAAGTTGCTGAGGCCGGCTTTGAACTTGCAGTGCTCCTGCCTCAGCCTCTTGAGCTGTGGGATTACAGGTGTGCGTCACTGCACCCAGCCAGCAGGGCTGTTTTTAATTCCCGTTTCATTCCTGCTGACCAAACACAGTATGCAGGATGGGACTTCCCACATATCAGTCCTGAGGGTAGAGATGATCGCCCCATTTTACAGATGAGGAAAACAGGGAATCTACTGGCTCAAGATCACGCAGCAGAGTGGTGGAGAGGCCAGAATTGAGTTCAAAACCTTGTCTATGTAACAGTCCTTCCTCTCTGCATCCTGTCCCCCTTCCTCCACAGCAGCTAGACATTGCCCAGGTAGGGGGAAAATAAGGTGAAGGAGGATATGACCAGGACCCAAATAGCTGTTTATTTCACTTAACAAACACGTATATTGCAATTTCTGTGTGCCAATCCCTATTTGAAGCACTTTACAAATATTAATTCATCTAAACCTCAAAACCCCACAGGCATAGGTTCTGGGAATGTCCACATTTTACAGATGAGGAAAACAGAGAGGGGAGGTAACTTGTCCAAGGCCACACTTTTAGGAAGTAGCAGAGCTGGGGTATGAACCCAGGCTGTCAAGCCTCTGGCAGCCCGGTCTGGGGGGCGAAGGGAGCCGGTGTGGGGAAGAGATGTTTGGGCAGAGGCCTGGATTCCTGGGTTCCTGCACTCCCAACAGGCGGACATGCCAGGCTGGCCGACACAGCCTCCCTGCTTCCTCATTGTGGCAGCCTCTGAGTGCCCCGCCTTCTGGGGGAGAGGGTCTCCCCACCCAGCCAAAGTGCTGTCTGAGGGGAAGGAGTGCGTAACTCTGGGCCTTGGAATGCCATAAACCAGGAAAGGAAGCGGGTGGGCGGCAGAGCAGGCCAGGGAGATAAGACGGGTGGAGGAGCCTCTGAGCAACGCCAGCCTGCAGGCAGGGTGGCCTCCTGGAGGACAGGGAGTCCTCTCAGCAGGTGAGGAGCCTCCTTGCTTGGATGGGAAGGGGCCTCCTCCTTCCTGGAAGCCCATGTGAGGTCATGGAGGGGGTTCAGAAACAGGGCAGGAGACACCCTGTCAACTTCGATATTCCAAGAATCTCAGCTGCTGTGATTAAGAACTCTGGAATATTCTTAAATACCACTGATTCTACCATTTTAGGATTTGATTTAGCTCACTCTGCAAGGCAACTCAGTATCGTTTTTTGCTCTGACCTGTGAGGAAGAATGGGGCCCTGGGATCCCCTCCTGGGTGAGACCAGGCTCTTGTGAGCTTGTGAGGAGGAACCCCGAGGCGGGGTCAGATGCACTGGCTCCATCCTGTCCCCTGAGAGTGCTGTAGTGAAGGCAGCAGAGCAGACATGACCACAGACTGGGAAGGCAGCTCTGTCCTGCCTTGCTGTGTGAGCTCGGGCATGTCACTTACCCTCTCTGGCCTCAGTCTCTCCTGTACCAAGATGCTCTGTGGAGCACTTGCCTCCCCCTCACTGCCCACCCAGGAGGGGGTGGTCAAGCGGGAGCCAGAGGTGTCTGTTGGTCATGGAAAGAATGTGAGGGCAGGAGGCCCAGTGGGTGGGGTCCCAGGCTGGGCAGTGAACGAGGGCAACATGAGATCATGGGGTCTGGGCCTCCTGGCGCAGCACCTCTGGGATGGAACCTCCTCTCAGCCGTCCCCCAGGTCAGACCCTCCCCTGGGACTCAGACCCAGAGTCAGGCTGCCCACCCCCACCCGCTGGGCAAAGCGAGTGAAACCGAGGCCCAGAGAGGTGGGCACCAGTCCAGCTCGTGGTGAGTCCAAAGCAGGCGCAGAGCCCGGGTCCTGCTTAGTGGCCGGGGCCGAGGGAGTCTGTCTTCACTTCTTGACAGAAATAGAGTCTTTGAGGGGCCAGAGAGAGGGTGCAGAGGGGCTCATGCCCAGAACCAAGCCATGCTGCCTGGTGTGACTGGCCCTCGCGCATGTACCCCAGGCAGGGGTGAGCAGGGGGACTCACCCCAGCTCGGAGGCTCAGCCTCCTCAGTAGGGGGCAGGATGCTGGCCTCCCATCCTCCTGCCAGCTTGGGTCACAGGTCACCAGGGCTCCACAGGAATGCACGATAGGGAACGGTGCCTGGCACACCTGGTTGAGAAACAGCCCTTGCCCCTGAGTCTGCCTGCAACACGCACCCTGCGACACAATGACCCACAGGGGCACCACCATGGGGCCAACCCACGTTAGGGTTTCCTTCTCCCCTCATTCATGCCCTCACACGGGGGACTCATGAAGCTGTCCATGCAGGACAGACCCTCACTTATGCTCCCTACTATTTGGTGCCTTGGGATGGGGTGTAACTGCATGGTGAGAAGGGGCCCCCACAGATGGCCAAGCATGTTCCCAGCCCCTTCCGGTCACAGTGAGCTCCCACCCTCAGTCCCCCCTCCACCTCAGCTCTGGAGTCTGTGGGAACCAGACAGTTCAAGCTGTCCAGCCGGGCCTGCTTCCTCCCAGGCCCCAGGGGACCTGCAGAGGGAGGAGGGAGCCATGGGGGCTGAAGTCAGTGTGGCCAGCTGCCCAAGGGAGGGTCTGGAGGAAACCGGGCCACCTGCCTATTGAAAGGGTCTCCAGCCTCCTGGGTGTCACCTATTAAGACCCTCTGGGTCCCATACCAAAGACCAAGGGCCCCCAGCATTCTTGCCTCTTCTTGTCTCCTTGTACCCATGACCTAGATGGGAAGACTGAGCCTCCGCTCCTCCAGGACTGAGGAAGGCACAGTGGGGAGGCCTCAGGTTCCTACGTCTCTCCTATTTCCACCAGAGGGGGTAGCTAGAGAGGTTGAAGCTCAGGGGTCGGCCATTTCCAATCAGTACCCAGGGCAGCCGTCCATCCTGTCCCAGTCCCAGGAAAAAGCTTTCATAAAGACTCACCAAGAGATCTCAGGGAGCTGAGGACCCAGGAAAAGTCCCCATTACTGTGGGATATCCAAAGAAGGGGCCCTGGGGACTGGAGTGGTGGCTCAGTGGTTGGAGCACTTGCCTGGCATGCACAAGGACCCGGCACCACATACACAACTGAGTCTTGGAGAAACAAAGATCAGATGGAAAAATAAGTAAGATGGATTCTTTCTCTCTTGCTCTCTCCCTCTGTCTTTAAAAAATCTGACTTCTGGGCTGGATCGGTTGCTTACTGGTGACAGTGCTTGCCTGGCATGCGCGAGTACCTGAGTTTGAACCCCAGCACCATGCACACAATGAAGTCTCAGAGCAACGAAAGCACATGAAAAACTAAATAAAATTGATTCTCTCTCTCTCTCTCACTGTCCCTCTCTCTTAAAATAAATCTGACTCCCAAAAAAGGGGGCCTGTACTGCCTTCAAGCCTGGGGAGTCCCTGTCTATATAAGGGATAATGAGCACCTTTTAAGCCCTGGCAATCCAGGATCTCAAAGAAGCCCTTGCTGCTGGGGTCACCACCAGCTCTGTCCTGAGCCAGCGCTCTGCCTTGCATCTTGCCTCAAACTGCAGGTCAGAGCCACACAGACCTGATTACAATCTCCCCTCTGTCACTCATTTGCCATCTAGTGCCTGTAAGCCCATGAACCCCAAACTCTGAATCTGTGTCCACCACTGTAACTGGGGCTAATATTCTGTGGCACCCAGGTCGGGATGGAAGAAATGTCATGAGCGGCCGCAGGTCTAACAACTTCTCGTAACGGAGGCTGTCAATTCAGCTTCATTTGGGGCTGGAGAATCAGCCCCTCACTCCCTGCCTGATCTCTCTCTTGTTTTCATCCCTCATCTGCCTGTCCCCATTCCCTGTTTTCCCTTCCTGGGAAACTCTCTAAGAAACTCCCTAGCAGGAGAAAGCCCATTCAGGGTCCCCGGCCCCTGCAGCACCTCCCACATAGAACCTGGCATTCTGACCCTCAGTCCCCAACCATCCAGCAAGCTGCCCCTCATCATCACACTAGTTTTATTGGGCCCAAGAGCCACAGAGTAAATCCCAAGGAACTCCACTTCCCCTCACCCCCACGCTTGTCTGGAGGCCCCGAGGGCTGGGCTGAAAGCTGCTGCCTCAATCCTGGCTTTCCATCCTGTTTGTCCTTGGGCTGCCAGGGCTGGGTCCTTCTTGAGCTCTCCAGGTCCTAGAGCCAGGCTCAGCCTGAAGTCATAGTTGGTAGAGGCCCTTCAGAGGCGAGGCTGTTGTCACTCGAAGAAGAACATTCCTGGTGTCCGGTATAGGCAAGGGGGCAGCCCCAGTGGGTAGCTGGAGCTTCCCTGGACAGGGAAGCCTCCTGCAACCCAGGGTTCCTTGGGGTCAGCTGGCAGGGGCAGCGGGGGCCGGAGGGAGGCTGGAGGGGTGGGTGGTGCAGGGGATGGGGCTGCAGAGGCCAGCAGATGCTCAAGGCCTGCGTCGGCACCCATGCAGAAATTGAGTGCCTGCAGCCGGCACTGGTAGCCACTCCCGATGCCTGCCTCTGGGGTCAGGGCAGGTGCAGGGGCCTTGCCAAAGCCCTCGGCCTCAGAGAAGCTGGCAGGGAAGCCAAATGCTGGGCATGGGGAGGATGAGGTCACTGCAGGGAGATCCCCTGGGCTTGCAGGCTTGGGTGTGGACATCTCCTTGGGCTCCACGGACAGCCGACGTTTGCCGACATCAGTGGTTGCTGGGCATGTGCTGTCTGGCAAGGTCCCCACAAGACCCCCAAAGCTTAGGCCCTTGAGGTCTGGCAGCTCTGGTGAGAATGGGCACTGCCTGCCAGTCGTAGTGTGGGGGATGCCAGGATCCTGGCTGGTGGCTCTGATGGGTCCCCGGCGTGTCTGGGCTAGACCCTTAGTGCCCTCTGCACCTGCCCGCCGGGTGAACCTGCGGCGGCGACGCAGGAAGCTGCCGTGCTGGAACATGTCATGGCAGTCGGGGTGCAGGGTCCAGTAGCTGCCCTTGCCTGGCTTGCGGTCATCGCGGGGCACCTTGACAAAGCACTCGTTGAGAGACAGGTTGTGGCGGATGCTGTTCTGCCAGCCAGGCCGGTTGTGGCGATAGAAGGCAAAGCGACCCATGATGTAGCGGTAGATGCCACTGAGTGTGGCCCGCTGCCCCGGTGAGCTCTGAATGGCCATGGCGATCAGTGCAATGTAGCTGTAGGGGGGCTTGGTGGGCTCTGTCGCTGGGGCCAGGGGCCCAGGTGGTGGCTGCTGCTGCATGCTGGCCAGGCTGGCCGGGTTGGTGGCTACGGAGACCACAGAGGCCAGGCACTGCAGGCATCCGGTGGCTGGCAGCCGGCACAGCCTGCCGAGGGCTGGTTAAAAGGCCCACTGGCCCAGCCTCCCAGCCAGGGAAGGCAAAAAGGGGTGGGCCCACCAGCCTGCCCGCCCTTCCTCACTCACCGCCCCTACAAGGCCCAGGAGGGGCGGGCAGCAGAGGCCAGAACCGGGAGGCTGTGAGCAACTGCCAGGGGGTAAGGCCGTGGGGAAGGGATGGAGACCCTCTGCCCACTTGTGCTGGGTAATAGCAACTAGGGAGGGACAGGATGTGAAATTAAAGAGAAAGAGAGAGAGAGAGAGAGAGAGAGAGAGAGAGGCAGAAACATAAAGAAGCAGAAGAGAAAGGGGAGAGAAGGGGAAGGAGAGAGACAGGCTGAGACAAAGAGGTAAAGACAGAGACACCATCAGAGAGACACGTCACAGAGGCGAGTAGCGTACAAGGAGAGTTAGTCATTGAGAGACAAAGAGAAATGAAGAAACCTACAGAGACAGAAAGAAGGAGCTACAGAGAGATAGAGGCAGAGATGTCAGGTGTGTGCTGATGAGACAGACCAGACAGATGGTGAGCAGCGTCCTCAAAGAGTGAGGAAAAACCCCAGGGGCCTCTCGAATACCCATTGCTGGTGTCCCCCTACCCCTTTCCTCTCCTCCTCTACCATCTCCTTCCCGAGATGCAGAGCACCTAGGGCCACAGTTTTCAAGTCCTCCAGCCCTGGGGCACCTGCTCAATGGGGGAGAGCAGAGCCCAGTTCTGCTGAGCCCTGGTGCCCTCTAGTGCCTGGTGTGGGGAGGACAGACATGCCGCTGAGACATCCTCCCAAGGGGCATCTCAAGATGCTGGTCAAACCTCAAGTTCCTCATCTCTGAAATGGAGCTGGCAACTTTTCAGCAGTCTGGGCCATGTGAGGAGGTTTCAGTCTCTCTTAAACAGAAGCCAGCACTGAGGAACCCCCAGCTGCAGCGTCAAGCTGAAGTACAGCCAAGCCCAGAGGACAGACACTGCCCAGGCCCAGAGTATAGCCCTTCTGTTGGATCACCATGGATGGTTGTGGTGATCATGGCAATATAGCTTCAGGGGGGCTTGGTGGGATCGGTTACCAGGGCCAGGGGCTCAGGTGACAGCTGCTGCTGTCTGTTAGCTGGGCTGGCTGGGGTGGTGGTCATCTACTCTGTGTCAGGCCGGCTCACTCCTCCCACTAATTTACTCCTTGAACCACCCCTGGTCCCGAGATCTTCATAGTTTTTTATTTTGTTTTGTTCAGTACTGAGGATTGAACCCAGGGGCACTCAACATCTGAGTCACATCCCCAGCCCTTCTTATATTTTTGAGACAGGGTCTCACTAAGTTGCTTAGGGCCTTGCTAATTTGCCGAGGCTGGCTTTGAACTCTCAATCCTCCTTCCTCAGCCTCCTGAGGCACTAGGGTTTACAGGCGTGCACTTCCACGCCCAGGTTCTATAGCTTCTTTTGAATAGATGAGGGATCCAAGGTTCGTAGAAGTTAAATAAGTTGCCTGAGGTTACACAGCTAGTGAATGATAATGCTAGGATTTGAATTTTAGATTCTTTAACTCCTTAACACTACCCCTTCAGTGAGGGCTGATCTTCCTGAGAATAAGGGCAGTTATAGGACCTTGAACCCCAAAAAAGTAGGAACAACTATACTATTTTGCTCTATCCCTAGTATTTATCACTGGATATTGGAACAGAGGCCTGGAAGAGAATAGGTATTCAAGCTGGATCTGGTGGCACATGTCTAAAATCCCAGCGGTTCGGGAGGCTGAGGCAGGAGGATCTCAAGTTCAAAGCCAGCCTCAGCAACTTAGTAAGGCCCTAAGGAACTTAGGTAGACCGTGTCTCAAAATAAAAACTAATAGAAAATGGGGTGGGGATATGGCTCAGTGAATAAGTGACCCTGGGTTCAATTCCTGGTACAAAAAAAAAAAAAAAGAAAGAAAGAAAAGAAAA
>PVKS010013103.1:0-51811 GCA_004027875.1 Aplodontia rufa | reverse complement strand
TTATCTCCAGAAGTGCCCCCCCCAATTACCCTCCCTTATCCCTCCCTTCCCTTTCCCTTTATAACTCTAAAAAAAGATATTAGATTATAAAGCATTACATCTTATCTGGGTTTAACTCATGTTACTAGACCAACTTTCTCATTGTCCAGGGTCTAGTCCCCACCTCCACAGATGAGTGGGGACAATCGACCCTTAGATCCAAAAACTGTGGTACATTTATACCATGGAATATTACACAGCAATTAGAAACAATGACCTTGCAGCCTTTGAGGGTAAATGGATGGTTATGGAAGAGATCATGATGAGTAAAATCAGCTTGACCTTTTTTTTTTTTTAACAGAGAGAGAATCAATTTTATTTAGTTTGTCATCTGGCTTTTGTTTCTCTGATACTTCATTGTACATGTGGTGCTGGGGTTTGAACCTGAGTTCTGTGCATGCCAGGGAAGTGCTCCAATTACTGAGCCACTGCTCCAGCCCCTCTATTTCCAATCTTGATCCCAACTTTGCTCCAGTCCCCAAAACTGCATCTACATATAATTTTTAATAAAGCATCCAAAGTCATCCTTACAAATTAAATTCAGCAGCTTCCCCAAATCATCCAACAGCTGATGGTGACAACCCCACTGTGCCCTTGCCCTTGTGACTTCATCTCCTGGTCATCCTCACCAGGCATGCTGCTCCGGACACGTTCTGATGTTCTTGCTCTTCTTTCACCTGCCAGTTACTCCCGAGCTTTAGCACTGGTCACTGCTCACTGCTGGCTGGAATTTTCACTTCACAGGGGTCTGCAGTTCCCAAGACTTTCCTCAAATGCTACTTTTTCATTGAGGCCTTTGACCATCCTAAAAGCCAAAGCAAGACCCTCCCCACACACATTTCCTATCTTCCTTGACTTTTTTTCTTGTAGTATGTATTCTCTTCTATTATAATTTATTTAAATCTTCTATTTTCTGTCTGTCCCTCACTAAAAGTATTAATTCCTCCAGTGGAGGAAATGTTGCATATTTTGTTCGCTATTTCCAACATTGTGAACAGTGTCAAAAACCCAATTGGCATTCAAGATATAAATTATCCAGTAAAGGAATGAATGAGAAATAATAAGAATTATTTATTTTGCAACACTCTGTACAACTTATAAGCATTATTTTGCTTTCATACTCATAGAAACACTATGAGGATATTTTAAAATTGATATTGTACTATTTTTCTTTTTTTCAATTTTATTGAGGAGATGAGTTGCTGTACAATCATAGGTGCATATATAATAACAACATGATACGCCCCTGATCTTAATCCAGAATCACAGTCACCCCCACATCACCCGCACCTCAGGCTCTTGACTCTTCTATATTTGCCCCCATAACAAACATAAATGTCTGTATATACATATATGTGTATGTGTATATATACATATATATAATTGTGCATTTTCCAGAATTACATGATTATATAAGCACAGAAGCATTATTTGGCTTCTCAGAGGAGTAAGGAGCAAGCTGAATTACGGATTTCCCCACTAGATCCCTCCTTCTCCCCTCCCTCCTCCCTCTTCCATACCTCACACCACTACATATCTATTTCCCCCCTAGATCATGTGTTGCTTTGACTTTGGTGAGTCTGGTACATAAGCTTGGCCATTCACCCAAGTGTGGGTTTTGCTCTAGTCTCCACAAGTGAGGGAAAATATTTGACTTTTCAGTCTCTGGGTTTGGCTAATTTCACAAAAATGCACTTATGTGTGTGCTTATGTGTGTGTCCTTACACGCTCAGGTGTCACACTGAGGATCAAACTCAGGGCTCTGAACATGCTAGGTAAGTGCTCTGCCACTGAACTACGTTCCCAACTAAGCACCTTCTTAACTGAGTGTCTAAAGTCACATTATTTCCACATGCACAGAAATTCCCCAGCACTTTAAGGTTGTACACTCTCTAGGGTCGTAATGCTACCCTGTTTACACCACCATTTTACCTTGTCCTTCTCTGCTGTACCCCCATGCAAAGTTGGCTAATTCAGGACTTTTCTGTCCAACAGGTACATCTATAATCGTGACAGCTATATTATATTATCATAAGCCCATTCTTGCTATCCAAATATAAAAACCTTCCTACACAGAACTACAACTTTCCTATTCTTGCAGCTCCAAATGTTTGCTGAGTCTATGAAGTCAGGAATCTTCACTGATATACCAATTTGTAAAGTGAAATTTTATGCTATGCTACCACAACCTTTTGTTTCTGGGTAGATATTATCTGTACCATAATGTTACAGAATCTTAAGTGAGCTTCATAACTTCCTTTTCTTGTAATGCTAACTAATTTCTCTAAATTTTGAACAAAAGTTGTAGTTGTTAGAAACTCAAAATTAAAAATATTTAAAAAGACAGTTTTAAAAGGACTGTGGTAGTTTGTTTATAAGACTCTAAATGATCAAAATAAATAATGTTATAATCAATTCAATTCTCAATTTGTATTGCATAGTGTTTACTCAAATTTCATATTCAATAAAGAATTAATCATATAGACAATATTAATGTTTAAATATAAACACTGTGAAAATGGACCAATTGTGAGTAAATTTGACTAAGTAAAGCAAATAGCTCTGTTTAAAAATCATTCCGTTTCTTTGGAAAATTCTGAGTCCCTGTGAAATTCAAAGACACCAGGTGAGTACAGAGACACAAAAGTTTTAGTATATGAATTTTCATATACGTATATATGAATATATATATAAAATATTTTGATTTTATAAAAAATGTAATGTTTGCCAATGAATATATGGTAAAAACTAAATTAGCAGTTCAGTAATGACATTCTTATATATATTTGTCTCTTCCCTAGATTTATTATAAAATAATTTCTACCCATAAATTCAATGCCTGTGTTTGTAACCAACAGTGTGACCAGTATTTAAAGATGATAAAAATGTTTACAATTACAATCAATATAATATAAAATTAGCTATTTTGTTTAGATTTAAATATAATAATATTTAGATATAAGTCAAACCAGGCACAGTGGTACAGACCTGTAATCCTAGCGATTCAGAAGACTGAGGAAAGAGGAGTTCAAGTTGATAGTCAGCCTAAGCAACTGTCTCAAAAAAAAAAAAAAAACATAAGTAAAGGGAATGGGAATGTAGCTCAGTGGTAAAATGCCCCTGGGTTCAATTCCCAGTACAAATAATATTAATAATAATAATAGTAAAATTTAAAAATAAGTCAAAATCAGTGGAGCAAAGAATTTCATAAAATGAAATCTGTATTATGAGAATCATTAAACCTAAAACCAAAAGCACACAATATGCATGCAAAGCATCAGGTATTAAATGAAATAAAATTCTTAACACACAGAAAAGCACACTACACTAAGAACTGAGCCTTTTATTGCAGTTAGAACATCATTACATTTTATAATCTGCATATCAGCAAAGAAAAAATATCCTAAAATAAATGCCAAGCAGGATCACTGAACTGAGCCCTGCTTCAGCAAATTAAACTTTGCGCACAGCACAGTCGCTTTCCATTCATTTATCATTGGGTATTAATTTTACAAATTAACCTGGGGTACTACAGAATATGGATTATGTCAATTATAGAAATGTGATTTCCATTATCATTCCATTATTATTCTATTCTACTTATACCCATGTTAATGAGTCTCAAGAAGAGTTTTGACTCATAATTCACTAGAAATTTCTCCACCAAGAGCCCACTTGTTAAGAATCATTTTTCAAAAATCCCATTTTTCATTATACTTAAATATAATTCCAAAGACTGAAATTCTCATTTCTTTAAAATTAGAGACAAAAGATTAAGAGACAATAAGAAGATGGGTAAATGAATGATATGTCATCATGAATTTTGGCAACCGCCCCCCAATACTTCAGGGAGCTACCTGGGCAAAGAGTTTACAGGGGAGCACTTTGGACTTGAGCAATCTTGTACCACCTTTCATTCAATCATGCACCAGCAACAGAAACCTTCTCACTTACCTCTGTGTACATTGTGGACAGTAATAGGAATTATAGGGTCAATGTAAAGAGTAAATTCCTGAATTCATGTAAAATACTTAGTTAAGTTTGATTATTTTTTTTTTAAAGAGAGAGGGACAGTGAGAGAGACAGAGAAAGAGAGAAACAACTTTATTTAGTTTTTTCACATGGCCTTAGTTGCTCCAACACTTAGTTGTGTACGTGGTGCTGGGGTTTGAACCTGGGTCCTCGTGCTTGCCAGGCAAGCACCGAAACCGCTGAGACACCGCTCCTGCCCTTAAATTTGATTTTTATATTGTATGTTCATTAAAGATTTTGGAAAAAATTCCCCAACCACAAATCCTGAGTAGCAATATTTATAAGTGGCAGAGCACATTCACCAGCTGCACAACCTTAAAATCCCAATAGTTTTAGGGTCATCTCATGTACTAAAGTGCCTGATCCAATGAATTTTTATGCTCCTAACACTCTAATCTCCTAGGCCATCAGACAATTCTAGTTATCAACTATATTGATGGTCAGTTCCTCAGTCTAGCACCCTATCACTGCTAGCATTTAGCTTCTTTTCCTCATCTCTAAGTTTTATGATCTTACTATTCCCAAAGAGAATGTTTGTCCAAGATTTTGCCTCAGACATACTGTTTCATTCCTTAAAATATGTTGCCCTCCCTATTTTTTATATGAATTAGTATCCTTTTCAGGTACATCCTTGCTGATAGTCCCACGAATACCCTCATTTTATTTCAATCTTATCTGTTACATTCTGCTTGGAACCCTCATATGACTCTCCCTTGCATGATAGTAATTTGTTTTCATTTAATACAAATATTGGATTATAGTATCCTTGAATCACAGTCCTGATTCTTACTAATCTTCTTATTTTATGCACTGCAAAACAGGATGATGTGGACCCCACAGCTAATTGGGAAGATTTTCTAATTTGAATACAGAACATGCACTCCTAGCTCATAGGCACCAAAACAAATTAAATAAGAAGACACAAAATGTAGGAACTCATGTGTTCTTTAAGGCTAGGCATTATTTTATGCTACTGTATTAGAGAACTGAAGTGAAAAATAAATTTTTAAACAAAGAAGGAAATGTAATTAAGCAAAGAAAAGTTGGTTTGGGGCTGGAAGTGCTGTCAGGCTACAAACTGGAGATACCTAAGTGTGGCGGTGGGGAGAGATGGCCTAGAGTCTGCCCTTCTAATTCATACAGGACAGTAATACTCCAAACACCAACCTGGGTATGTGATTTCTTCTCAGTACTTTATTCTCATAAGGTGGACATGGAGAATAGACGTTGTGCCTTACATACACACATGCCAAAGAAACCAGGTAGAATAACTCTGAGGTGAGATGCCCAATGTCTACACATGTGATGTAAAATATATCCAAAGTCGTGATATGGTGCATCCATAACAATTTATATGAGCCTAAGTTTAGACAGGAGATGCCTTGGAGAAGACTGGAGGCAAACAAAAATAAGCAATAACTGAACAGGTTAGTGAGAACAGATGTAGTGAGTGAAAGTGAACGTGTAGACCCACACTGTTGTCAGTGAGGGTTAGTGAGATTCACAATTCAAACATGAAAAACATTCCGGATACAATGACAGGAACACAGAACACTGAGCAATGTGAACCTTCATTTTAATAAGTTCTGCACAGATAAATAAGACATTGCTTCAACTTTATGTATTCAATATGTTGATGGATTTGTAAGATACATATGATTAAAAAAGAAATAAAAATTTTGAATAGCAGGATGCTTACTAAATATTATAAATGACTGTACATTTGATGTAAATTGTACATATGAGAAGGAAAATTAAAAAATCAGTATTATCAAAGCAGAAGGTAAGAAACTGAAAGAAAAAGGAATAAAAATTGAAGGGAAATATTAAAGAAATGAAAATAATGAAGTTGCAAAAATATTGGCGATCAATGCTGATTGATTGAATGTAAACCTTGGCCGGGGAAAAGATTATAAATTATATTTAAAAATTCTCTCACATCCTGCTTTTAAGCAATGCAACAAATCTACACAGAAACATATGCATACATATAGGTGGAAAATGGAGACGTTACATGGTGGACAGGCAAATACTAACGGAAACACACACACACTCACACACACACACACACACCTCAGTTTACCAAAATGTAGGATAAAGGATAAAAAGAGACTGTGAATAACAAACAGGGAAATCACAAGAAGATATATTAATAATAAAAATTCACAAACCTAACGATATAACATGAAAACATACATTATAAAAATCTAAGTATTAAAAACAAAGTTAACAATATTATTTAAATATGCTTACTGAAAAACGTCGCAGACAGCTTAAACAAACCATGATATTTAAAAGAATGGGAAAATCTGAACCACCAATTTAGTCTGCTGTGTGTCAATGAGAAGGTGATATTCGAGCAAGGACTTTAGAAGGGTAGCAGAGTAATACTCTAGGGGAAAAGCTTCTCCTTCTCTGGCAGAGGGAGTAGCTGCGGGGAAAGTGCTAACGGGGTCCTTGCCCCTAATGTGTACTGGGACAGCAAAGTGGCTGGGTTGGGAACATCGGGGACCAGAGTGGCAGCTGGCAGTTCAAAGGCATATTTTGATGTGTGATTGGAGTCAAGAGACATAGGAGGAAAACTGGAGAAAATGCTGATAGACAACTCTACCCAGGTATTTAGTTATGAAGAGGAGCAAGGGGCTGGAGCAGGAGCTCAGTGGTTGGAGCACTTGCTTGGCATCCACGAGGACCAAGCTTTGAATCGCAGCACCACATACACAACTAAGTGTCAGTGAAACAAAGGCCAGATGGATAAATAAATAAAATTTACTCTATCTTTTTCTCCCTCTCTCCCTCTATCTTAGAAAAAAAAAAGGAAAAGGAAAAGAGGACAGAACATCGAAGGTAAAGTAAGGAAAAGATAGAGAACCAGAATCAATAATGGAAAGAGAGAAACCAGAGGCATCATCTATAATTTATTGACACTCTGTGCATATGCCATATAAATTGCCAACTAGCAGGGGTTGGCTGTCACCTGCTCTGTCTTGGGCCCTGGCACAGTGCTATATTAATCACACTAGCATGGGAAAACTTACTTACCACAGCTTAGTATATTTCGCTCAGCTTGTTCAAATGTCAGCGCCGTGGATGTAGGAACACTCAGTAAGGCAGAGTCTACTGGGCTTATTAATAAACTCAGTGCATAGCTGAGTCTAGCTAAGATCCTCTGGTTGCTGTTTAGAGCAGTAACACATAGTGTCATTTGTTATGCACCATCATTGTGGTAACATACAACTTATACATTTGTTGTGCTGATAAGCTAACAACTGGTCTTGCCCACCTACTGCAGGCTTATACGTGAAATCTGATTACATATATATATATATGTATATACACATATATATTTTTTTTTCCTGTTTACACAATTTATTTCCCCTTCAAAATAGAGTGTGCATAGTATTTTTTCCTTCACCCGGTAAAGGATAGGTGCTGCAGCCCACAGTCTGGTTATCTGTGCAATCATATCTTATTTCTCTGGTTTGGTCGCTGCTTCTGGAGAGTCACCAGCAGCGGCAGTAATCATTGGTAAACACGTTTGTTTTTGACCTCCTGAACAACCTCGTTTTTAGAGACTGTGAAGTCATTAAACTACTTGTTCTTTAATTTGCATTACAGGAACAAAGAAGAAAAATAATAATGAAATATGCTGAGTCTATCAAATATTTAAAAGTGTAAGAAAAAATGAAGTCTGATAGCAGCATAATTGAAAGAATGAGCAGTAGAGAATATCCCACGTGTGCTTTTGAGAAGATGGGTTAAAACAATTAAAAGGCTGACTTGGCAGGAATTCCTTCTGGAACTGACTTTCAGGAATATATGCTATGTATTTTCAAGATGTTGTATATTTATTTCAGGGAAATGGTTTTATCTGGTTGAAAGCCTAATGCTATTTCAAGGATGTTGGCAGAAAACGTGAGAACCCAGGGCAAGAGACAAAAGAGGTGATTACTCTTTTGTTACTCATTTTGTTTTCCTGCAAATTGCAGAAACATAATATTTGCCTTGGTTTCCCCATACCAAGTTCCACAGGGGTGATGGGGAGGGGCACTGATCCTTATTACCCTTGCTGTGCATTTGTTGTAGCAGAGAAACATTGATTGTAGGAAATCCACTTCTTTCACAGAAAGCAAACTCACTCTTGGTCCCAGAGACAGATATTACCTCACATCTTAAGGATGTCCGAAGAAAACGTAGCCTTAGGAATGTCCCATGTGAAGCATTGCCAGAGTTTGAATGCTTGACATACCCCCAAAGAGGTGCAGAGATTCTCTGGGACCATGACACTGTCCTTCAATGGTATACCCTTGGCCCTACTTACTTGAGAGCAAACTTGAATTCTCAGGTAATTGTGCCACAGCATCATCCATTCTGAATATCTGACCACGTGTATTAGTCAGCTTTCTATTGCTATAACAAAATAACTGAGATAATCAGCTTGTAAAGAGGAAATGTTTATTTTGGCTCCCAGATTTGGAGGATTTAGTCCATTGCTTTTGGACCTGAACCAGTGATTGTGGTAGGAACATGCGGAAGAGCAAAAGTGTCCATCTCAGGACAGGCAGGAAACAAAGAGAGAAAGGAAAAAGAGAGAGGGGGATGGAGAGAGAGAGAAGAAGCAACATTTCACACTCGCTTTAGAGAGTCCACTCGCAAAGATCTAATACCTTCCACTAGTTTCTACCTACTCCTTAAAATTCCTACCACTTTCAAAAAGCACGAAGCTGAGAACCAAGTCTTCAACAAACAGGTCTTTGAAGCACATTTCAGATCCAAACCATAGCACAGGGGCTGGCATCAAACCTGTTTATCTTGTTCTGTGCTCCCTTGAACACCTTATGTAGCCTTTATCTTTAGTATTTCTGCAGGGATAATAATGAGATTTTATCAATAGTGATTTCAACCATGTTCATCCGGTTCTCAGACTCAGACAACTATGACAACGGCCTAGAGAGAAAGACCGTAACATGCTTGTTATTTGAGCACAGTCCTCCAGCAGCTGTTGCCTGAACCATCATACTCAGCAATACTCAGTGCACTGGGACATTAACAAAACCCAGGGATTTTTAACAGTCAGATTTTTTTAAAAAAGCTGTGCTGGTGCGTTTGTGTATATCCAGGGTAGAAGAGGAGAGAGTGATTCCATGTTCAGTAGCTGTCACTGAGGGTATCAGGCACATCTAATAAACTAAGGCCATTTGTGTTCACATCAACTTTTTTCTATATTGATAGCATGTAGCTAGGAACAAAAAGCCCCACAAAAGGTCAGGTTGTGGACTTCAGCTATTGCCAGGTTCAGGGAGCCATGTGATCGTTCTGCAAGCCTATGGTGCAAGATGAAGCAGACAACGAAGCATTAATTTCGCCTCCTGTCCTAACATGTTCCTTCCCTGTGTGTCAAGATTCTTGTTCTCAACACACAAAACCAATGTCTCCATTATAGGAGCTAAAAGTTCACCCTTTGTCTCTGCGACTTCCTTTTGACACCCAGAACTTTTTGCAGGTATGAGTGGGGCAGAGTGTTTTTATAAAACTTTCAGAGCCTCATTATGTGACTGACCTTGGCCTGAACAAGCTACATGATGGGGACATAATAAGTATCCTACTGAACCCAGTTGTCACCTCTTCATGGTCTAGGGCTGTGTCAGTTCAACGAGAGAAGGCGATGACTGAGTGAGCATTGGGTTTAAGCTTGAACCTTTCTGAATGGGTTGCTGGCCAGAGCAGCGAAAAGACAGAAAGGACCCCAAACGCCCAGGAATGGGTGAAGCGATATTGTAAATTTCCAATGTGACCACACAATTCCACATTCCTTTTCCCCTAAGAGTTCCACTTCATACACGGATGCAGGGATTTGGGGGATATTTGTAAATCAAGGGCCTGTGGAGCAAGCAGCTTAGCTTCAGGAGGGAAAGTGTAAAGGAACATCTTCCCCATGGTTTCACCGTCACTTTTCACATAACATTATAAAAGCTGCTCCCTTCAGTGCATCGTCTCATTGTAGGAATGAGGCCTCTTAGGCCCTTCCCTTGTTAGTCATTGACTGTAAGTTGAAAAATACCAAAATGGGGATTTCAGGCTGCAAAATCACATTGCCTCTAGGAGCCAGGCATCCAATATCAGGACAAACTGGGAAGCTCGTGACTCCTCAGATTTAGTTTTTAAAGGTTTGTCCTCGGTGTCATGGAAGGGTGGTGCTGTGGTTGGGGCACTGGCCTCTCTGAGTACTCAGTCACCAGTCAAGCATTGCGCCTGCATCCACTGGTCCATTTTTCTTGGTTTGGTCTCAGGAGAACACAGGGATGGCTGTCACAGAATGGGAGAACTCTTTCTGACACTCTTGGGTATTTGCGGGAGCTTGCCCTTGAAACATGACTAACAAAAACTCAGGCAGAAGTGAAATACCCCAGGGCACGATGAGTCCTGGGGCTGGTTAGTGTCCCTTCCCACAGAGAACTCTGCCCAAATCTGATCAGATGACTTCAGGAGCGTCCTGCCTCACTGGGCAATATGAGCCTAGACTGGATGGAGTGCAGAGCAAGGGGGAGGCTAGATGGAGGATGGAAAAGGGTGCAGAGGGGGATTTCTTCTGCTCCCTTGGTCTCCAAGTACGAAATCAGTGCCCCCTCCACAGTGTCTGCTTCTTCCTGAATACAGTGTCCAGTACCTGGCAGAAACAGGCACCCCGTGTTTCCACCACGTGCACACTTCTGTACCTCCACCTTGGTGCACGCTGTCCCGCCGTGCTGGGCAGCCCCATCTGGCAAGCATCCGCTGTGTGGGGCTCACCCAGAGTGTGAATCTAATGAGTAAGGTCCTTAAAGCTGACAGTATTGACCTCAACCTTGCAAAGCCCAGCTACTTCCAGCTGGAGCCCCTTTGACATCATAGCATTTCTTCCTTCTCCCAACCACAGGAGAATCAGTAATGCCCAGAGCTCAATGCATGGGCTTGTTCCAATCCTACCTTTGCTGTTCAGCTTCGTTCCTAGGTGAGACCCTTCCACTCACCCAACCCACCACTTTCGCAGCAGCACGTGCCACCTGATCCCAAGGAATGTGCTCATACCTCCAAACATTCTTTGAAGGATCCCTGGGCATCTTCTGAAAACCGTGTGTCTCTTAGCATCCCATGTCCATCATCACAGTTCTAGGGTCCAAGATTCTATTTTACTCTTCTTCTAACTTAAGAAGGCCTGTTAGCCTTTCCCACTGCAAGCAGAAGACAGCTCTGGATTAGAGCCAAAGGACAATACAGCAAGCCACAGGGCATGGACACATGCATCAATGCCCTCTTCTGCCAAGTCCCATGTGGGCAATTTTGGGGATGTTAGCTCCATCTTGTACTTTCAGTGGTTGGCATCACAGCAGAGAAACCCTCGCCTAGGTGGTCTACCCCTTTCAGAACAAAGAACGCTGATTCTGGAAGGTGATATTACCTCTTTCCTCAAGATTGCTCATTACAAATACCGCCCTGAAAGTGGCCCAGTTAAAAAAAAAGAAAAATTGGTCAGACCTTGCAATCTTTGAAAGCCGGTGCTCAGGGAAGCTCTGGGTTCAAGGCAGATTGCTGTCCCAACACATGGTATTTCACATTTCCTACAGAGCTACAAGGGTCACTTGCTACTGCAAGTTCAAGTCAAGTTAGAAAACACACACATACACACAAATCCAATATTGAAGTAAGAAACTGCACATGAGGTCAAATATTGAGTTTTGGATACTACTTTTAAACTTGAAAAATATTAGGGTTGAAATAAATTTCTGCTTTTATAAATGTACATATATGCAAATGCATATATTTATTTCATAAATATATACATTTTATTTTTATAGAAACATAAAGTTTCTTGTATAGGAAAAATGCCATAAATATTTTACCTAAATTACAAAATTATTATTTTTTTCTTTTTTCTAAAGAAATAGGGGACAGTGAGGGAGAGAGACGGAGAGAATCGATTTTTATTTAGTTTTTCACATGGTCTTCCCTGCTCCGAGACTCCGTTGTATACGTGTTGCTGGGGCCCAAACTCGCTCACTTGCTCATGCCAGGCAAGTGCCGTAACCGCTGAGCCACTGCTCCAGCCCCTACAAAAGTATTATTTAAAAAATATTATAAGAAATATTAGGATAGATCTATACAAAGAATATAACTTCACATCAATGAAGAGTATAAAGGCAAATTGAAATAAATGGAAAGAAATAACATCTTATAAATTTAATTATTCTAAACTTAATCTTTTAATTTCAGGCAATTCAATCCAAATCTCAACAGGATTCTCACTGGAACTTGACCTATGTATTCTCAAGTTCACTTGAAGTGAGGGGTTCATGAGGATGGATGTTCCAGGGCCCAATGGAATTGACTAGCCCTCTGAATACAAGGGAGCACACACATGGGTGAGAATTTCAGAAAAAGAAAATTTTATTTGAAACGAATGCCTTCCTAAGGACAGTGAACTTTATCTGATTCCAATGGTAAGAATGGATACTTCTTTAGGCAGATGGTGGACTCAACTCTCAGATTTGCTCTTTTTGTTCAAGGAATCAATTATTCCCATCTTCTTCCATATCCTCTCCTGTGTGTACCAGTTCTTTGAAGTTACTCTCTCAATAGTTTGGACACATGAAAAAACAGGAGTTGATAAACAGCTTGATCAATTTTCAGGCTAGCTGAGGATGTCACAATTGTCCTAGACTGACATAATCAATTTATGCATGTTTTATAGAAATCTAAGTTTCCAAATGCCATATTTCTGATTCTCCATTCATAAGAGAATGAAACGAACATGAAATTAAAGAAGCACATTTTGGAGCTGGAGCGGTGGCTCGGTGGTTTCGGCGCTTGCCTGGCAAGCACGAGGACCCAGGTTCGAGTCCCAACACCACATACACAATTAAGTGTTGGAGCAGCTAAGGCCATGTGAAAAACTAAATAAAGTTGTTTCTCTCTTTCTCTGTCTCTCTCACTGTCCCTCTTTCTAAAAAATAAAAGCACATTTTTATTGATTCTTTTCAGATATGCATAGCAGGATTCATTTTGATGTAATCACAAAAGCATAGAATATAATTTGTTCTAATTCAGTCACCATCATTTCCCCCTCCACATCCACCTGTTTGCCTCTTCCAATCTACTATCTTCCTCTGATTCACTTATGCTTTTTCAATTATTAAAATTTTGAGAAGTGTCTTTAGGGTTTTTTTATTTTTCCCTTTTTTGATTGAGTTTTTGTTGTTGTTGTTGTTTTTTGAGTTCTTTCTGTATTCTGGTTATTAATGCCCTATTGAAGGAGTAGCTGCCCAAGATTTCTCCCATTCTGTAGGCTCTCTCTTCACACTCTTAATTGCTTCCTTTTCTCTGCACAAGCTTTTTAATTTATTGCAATCCCATTTACTGATCTTTTTTTCATTCTATTTCTTATTCTTTAGGAGTCTTGTTAGGGAAGTCCGTTCCTCTTTCTGATGCTGGAGTGTTGGCTGGACATTTTCTTATAGCAGTTGCCTGGATTCTGGTCTAATTCCTAGTTCTTTAACCCACTTTGAGTTGACTTATGTGCAGATTGACAGATAAGGGTCAATATCATTTTTCTTTGGTTAATCTTTTTTGTTTTAAAGAGGGACAGTGAGAGAAAGACAGAGAGAGAGAGAGCAAGAATCAATTTTATTTAGTTTTTCATGTGGCTTTCATTGCTCCGACACTTTGCTGTGTACGTAGTGCTAGGGTTCAAACCCACAGACTTGTGCATGGAAGGCAAGCATTGTAACCACTGAGCAACTGCTCCAGTCCCCCAAATATCCTTTGTCTGTATATATATTTCTAGGTTTCCCAGCACCATTTGTTAAAAAGTTTATCTTTTCTCCAATTTGTTTTCTGGCACTGTTGCCTAGTATTAGGTAACTGTATTTATGTGGGTTTGTTTTTGAAGACATACAAACTTTTTGAAAAAAAATGCATGTATCTGTATGTTGAGGGAGGTCACTGGCTATTAAATGTAAAATTATGTAGTGTGCCAATAGAAATTAGAAAAAATACTAATCTTTAGTATTATTATTAGAAGTTGAAACAACAATGTGTATATATGTATGCAATATATCTAAAATATGATTCAATTTTATTAACTGAATATACAGCAAATATAAGACACAAGTGATTTAGAAAAGGAAAATAAATGGGATATATGTGACTTGCTTACGTCAAATGATATATGCCTTTATTTATTTATTTATTAGTATTAGATATTAAACCCAAAGTCACTTAACCAGTGAACCACACCCCCAGCCCTCTTCTATTTATTATTATTTTATTTTGAGACAGGGTCTCCCTTAGTAGCAGAGGATGGATTTGAACTTGCAATCCTCCTGCTTCAGCTTCCTAAGCCACTGGAATTATAGGCATTGCACAACCATGCCTGGCTCATTACATCTTCTTTTAACATAGAGTTAGGAAAATATCTTATGCCTTCCAGAGTACTGAGATAAAATGACAAAATATAATTCATAGAGACACAAATCAACCATCTAATGAACATTTTTTAACTCATTAAATATTAATCTTTAAAACCATAATTTAAAACAAAATGTATTTTTTACTTTATCCCAATCCAAGTAATTGTTTTATTAAGGAATAAATAATACCAATCAATATTGATGAGCCTGGTCTGATAGGATTATATTTTGGGTTTCCCAACTGCAGTCTGGGAGACTGATTCAGGAGAGTCCATTGAGTCCAGGAAATTCAGCTCAGAATGGGCAACACAGGGAGACCCTATCTAAAAAAAAATTATATATTATACATGTATAATATATAATTATAGATATACATACATATATATGTATAATTATATATAATTTATGTATATACATATCAACACAAGTTTAAACTATACTGCATTATTTATTTAATCATCATTTGACAATGTTAATTAAAGTAAGTAAAGAATCTCCCTACAGCATAGATGGTTACATATCGAATTAGAGTACTAAATGCCAAAGACTCAACATATGTATCTTGAGACTGTGTCATGTTTCATTGCATTAAATAATAATCCCTTTCTCCTGCTGAGGACTCTTGTGAATCTCATAATTCATCATTTACTCCCTTGTACATATCAAACATAACATTTTTTTCATCATAAATCTGATGGAGGTTAGTTATTGTGTAAATCACTTATGGGTCAAGAAACATTTTCATATTTAATCCATTGTTGCTGACTTGACTTCAAATTAGCACTCAGGTGTAAACAACACAAGAGACCTTTTTTTTGTTAGAAGGTGTCACTGACTCAGCTAATGGATGACTCTTGTGCTAGGTTCTAATAGGATGCCATCTTCAGTAACAGACTTAAAGGGTTTTAAATCTGTTTCACCAACTCATAATAATGATATTCATTTTATTGGATAATTGTGAGAATTAAGTAGCATTAATTTAGGGAGATCCATATGGAAAATGTTCATAAACTCTAGCCTGTACTAACTCTTTAGTTATGTGTCTAACATAACATAGTGTTGCTTGTTATCACTCTGCAACTATTACTGTATAAATGGACAAATTTAAGAGGAGAAAAGACAAAATTGGGCAGTGGAATTCTGGTGCACTTAGGACCTGACCATTGAGGGAGCTGTGTTGAAAGGTGTGAATAAGAAAACATTAAATATGAATTTTGGGTAGTAAAGGAGATACTACATGAACTTTACAATGAAATTATTGGATTTTTTAAATTAGAAAAAAAATAGTAGCAAGAAAAATAGGAAATATTGGGACCCAGATTATTTTTTATTTCTTCTCAGCAAAAGACAAATAAATGCTATATAATAATGGGAAAGGAGCTACTATTGAGTTTGGCCATGAATAACAAAAATCTTGAAAAATATGATTGAATGAAAGATGTCAAAAAATGTTTATTTCTTTTCTGTGAAATTTCTAGGATGCATTCTCAGATTGATAAAACTCAGACCCTTCTACCCTGATCTTGCATTGTGCAACTCTTCAACTTATAATCATTATAGCAGCATCCATACTAGAAGTAGCAGGTACAGGAGGACGTGAGGAAGGACCAACCATCGCCTTAGCTGCTTGTTAATGGTGCTTGAAGCTTCCACAGAACACTTTGCTCTAAAGCATGCTCACAGTGGCCACAAGGAAGGTTAGTGCAGGTGTTCATTCATACTTGGGCAATTGCATGACCCTATAGAGTTGCATTAGAACTGAGGAAAGCAAATGAATCACAAGCAAAACTTCTTAGTCTCTACCTGAGTAAGGGATGGTATTTCTATTCTTACTAAATATCTACTATGCGTTCATATACTGTGATTCTATACCTACGAGAGGAACTTCAAACCTGAGCTGGTGTTCCATCAAGGGATGGGTCTAGCACGTCTTAAATTTACATTGTTCTTAAAGACGAAGATAACTAAGCGGCTATAGTGTTTTCCATAAAGGTTGCTTACTGAAAGAACTGATATCAACAAGTGAACTTAATTTGTTGTTGTTGTTTTGCTTTTAGAATTCTAGTGTTGCTAGAGATAGAACCCAGAAAGAGCCTGGGGCATGTGGGCAAGTGCTCTACCTCTGAGTCACAGCCAGCCTTTTCCTTGCTTTAATTTTCAACAATCAAATTAATAAGCACATTCAGGGCCTTTCTGTTTTGCTGGGTTTATTTTATTTTTTTTTTAATTTTTAAGAGAGAAGGAGAGTGAGAGAGAGAGAGAGAGAGAGAGAGAAACAGAGAGAATCAATTTTTATTGAGCTTTTCACATGGGTTCTGTTGCTCTGACACTTAGTTGTGTACATGGGTGCTGGGGTTTGAACCCATGTACTTGGCATGTCGGGCAAGCACCATAACCTCCGAGCCACTGCTCCAGCCCTTGCTGTATTTTTTTAAAAGAGAAGGACAGTGAGAGAGAGAGAGAGAAAAAAAATCAATTTTTATTGAGTTTTTCACATGGCTTTCATTGCTCTGACCGTTGTGTATGTGGGTGATGGGGTTTGAACCCATGCACTTGCCTATGCTGGGCAAGTGCCATAACCGCCTAGCCACCACTCCAGCCCTGTATTTTGCTTTTAAACATGGTATCTTACTAAAATACTGTGGAGGATGTATGGAAAATGCAATATGTACCAAGCTTCTGTCTGACAAAGTCCAGACTTGGGGAAGGGCTCAGCAAAGCCATCATTCCAGGATATTGCCAAAACCATCTCTTCTGGAAATTGGCTGTTTACTCAAATTGGAAATAACTATTATGGATTGATGAGAAGGGTACTTGTATAATGCCTACAGAAATCATGAGAAATGAAGCTATACTGACTTCAAAACAGAATTGGAAATAGAAAGCAAAATAATTAGAACTGAAGAACAAAAGAAACAGTATATTTAAAAATTATCTTTCCTGTCTTTGCAGAAGTTAAGTTTTAACTTCTTAGCCTATAGGTTAAGATGCACAAATATCTTAAGATTAATAATTACAGGACTTAGGAAAGCTACAGAATGTCTAGTAAGGTTACAGTAACAGGGTGGTTTTGGGTTAGTAGTTATAACATTAGGGTATAAGGGCCTATAAACATAGCTAAATAAACATCTGAAGGAAAATAGGGAGTCAGAGTCTTAGGAAAGTGTTTGATCTGCCTTTTATCAAAACAGGTATAAAAAACTAAGAACATTATCCTTTTTGAAAATAAAGCCTTTTTGTACAATACGTGAAACAATTCATGGAAATTTGGCCATGAACTAATGATAAAATGGATAGTTTTGTGTCTGGTGCTCTGATATAGTTTAAATGGTTACAGGTGGTCAATTTGGTTAATGAGGCAGATAATGAAAGCATTGTTTATGCACCTGTATAAAAGAGCTCAACGAGGAAGACCAGACCGCATTTTGTTCAAGTAGCTTCCTGTGTCTGCTTGCAACTTGCTCCGAGGGTCTGGATCTTTACTCCGTGATGATTCCATTCATCATTCAGGGACCCTAAGAGTTACTGAGGCTGGTCCCCGGCAGATGTAAGGTAAATGTCTGAAAATATTGATTTAAATCTTATGCTTTGTACACATGTATCAACAAATCATCCCCTGGCACCCCTTAATCTGCACAATTTGTATGTTTTTACATATCAGTTAAAAATAAATGTGCTATATATTTAAAAATTGCAACTGTTTATTTACTTAATTAAATCCCAAGAGACACTGAAAAAAATCTCATCTGAAGCAAATATTAAGACAAGTGAAAAGATCTGTGTTTGAAAAAAATAAATATTAATATTAACTGCAATTAATCTAAAAGGACATGGGTATAAGTAATAAATACAAACCATTTAAGTTAGTCAATGAGGCAAGCTTACATAATAGGCTTTTTGTTGTTCCATTTTATTGGAATTTATAATGGTTTCAGCAAAACTAACTTTGAATTTTAACACTTTCCAAAACATTAGTCAATTATCTGTCAGCTTCAGCCTTGATTTGACTTCAATTTGAGAGCCTAGGGAATGGGACATCTATGACTTCACCTAGAGTCCCAAGTTTCTGCATTTTTCTTTCCTCTCCCTCTCTCTCTCTCTTTTAAAGAATGAAGGACAGTGTGTGTGTGTGTGTGAGAGAGAGAGAGAATCAATTTTATTGAGTTTTTCACATGGTTTTTGTTGCTTTGACACTTAGTTGTGTACGTGGGTGCTGAGATTTGAACCCCTGTACTTGTGCATGACAGGCAAGCACCCTAATCGCCAAGTCCTGCTCCAGCCCTCTCTTTTTATTTTAATCAATTTAAGTAATAATCCATGGAAGGAAGCATGTTTTGAAAGTATGCATATCATTCAATTCTTTATCTTTGTTGAAGATATTTAAAGAGTGATCAGTTTGTTAAGAAGTGTTCATTTTTATCCATTCGTTCTTAAATAAATTTAGGTTTCAAATAATGGTTATTTGAGGAAGGAACATAACTTTGAGGCATCTGATTTGAGTGGGTGGAAACACTGTGACTTTGGCTGCTTATGATTTGCAGTGGTGTTTGAAGCCTGAGGTGCAAGGACATATTCTTTTGTAGACGAAACAGACTTCTGTTGCCTTTATAGTAACCAATTAACATCTGTGACTCTAGAATCCTCTCAAAGTGTGTGACAAAGCTCTGTAACATTATGTGGGCTATTCTTTCACATGTAAAGCATTTGCCTTGATTTTCCGGAATTTTCTGTATGCTTGATTATGAGGTCTTAGCTAAATCCTCATGAAAATTTGTCAGAAGGCTCCAAATATGAGGTCTGTCATAATCTCCTTACTATTACTTCATCATGGATAACCCTCTGAATCGGGGGGATTGTTTGCAATATCTGTTCTGATACCTTCCACGTTTGTACGTTTGTATAAGTAGCTGAGCTATCTGACAAACTTCAGAAAGCTCTGCAGTTGGGTCTTAGTATATTGATTAAACTTACTCTCAGCAGTCCTTGTTATTTTAGCACAGAGAGATTTATGTGGTTTTCTTTTCCTTTCTTTTTTGTTTTTGAATAGTAACTATGATTGTCTAAAAATTATTCAGAAGATTTGCTAAAAAGCAAAAGTCTCTGTTGTAATTCGCATTACAAAATAGTGGGCACCATCAACTTGGCACTAGCCGGAGAGTGGAAGTGCAGATGTGTGGGAAGACAGAGTTTTGGCCTCACACCCTCGCTTTGCTCCTCTCTGGCTATGTGGATGTGGGTGCATTTCTTTTCCTGTACAATGAGAGTAGTGATAACACCTACTGGCTATGGTTGTTGTGAAAAACAAATCAGATAAGTATACAGACACTGTTCAGCACAGTTCCTACGACACAGCGAAAGGTCAATGTGTGTTTGCTGCTTTAATTATGACTGTTAGCAGGGCATCAGGGCAAGGGAGCCCTGGTGTTTACAATGGAAGCAGCAGCACTACCAGAAACCCTCCAGCCAGAAACTCATGACCACAAGCTAGGGCACGCCTCCCAATGTAATATTTTTTCTATTTAGTCCTAGATTTTAAATATCAAAAATGCACTGTGAAATTATTTCAATTTTATCCAATTAGTGTTAATCATTGAAACCCAACAACTTAAATTTTGGAGGAAAATAAAAGCTTAGATGACAGAATAACAACATGCATGAAATTCAGCAGAATGCTATACAATTTTTGTGCATAGGAATAAATATAAATTGATTTAACTTAAACATTAATGGTACATTCTTGTTCCTCTGATGTACAAGTTCCAAATAAATCCATTGCTTTGTTTTGTAACATATGTCCTTATTCCTATACCAAGTAATTGTATAAAAAACATCGCAGTTAAAAAATGACAGTTTAATACTATAGGAGACTTCACTCTGTACATATACTGATATCAATGATTATCTCTGTTATTAACTTAATTTAAATTAATTTTAACTTGTAGATAAAAATTTTAAATATCCCATTTGTTGGTTATCTTGTGGTATTTGAATACTTACATGCACTCTGTAACATTTGGATCAATTTAAATATATGTATATTCTCAGACATTTATCATTCCTTTATGATGAAAATATTCAAATTCCTCCAGATTTTTGAAATGTACAGTGCATTACCATTATCTATAGTTGCTAGTCACCCTACTGTGCAATAACACAGCAAAAATTCTTGCTTTTGTCCATAGTTTGGTACCCTTCAATCAGCCTGCCCCATCCCTCCATCTTCCACCTACTGTCCTTAGCCTCTGATAGTCACCATTCTATTCTCAACTTTTGAGAGATCATTTTTTTACATTTAATAAATCAGTGAGATCATGTAGTATTTCTCTCTCTCTCTCTCTCTCTCTCTCTGTGACTTATTTCAGTTAATTCAGTTCCATCCATTGTCACAGATGATCGAATTTCTTCTTTATGGCTAAATAATATTTCATCATGAGTATCCACCTCTTTCTCATCATCTATTCATTCATTGATTGCACTTAGGTTGTTTCCATTTCTAGAAGACTGTGAATAGTTTTGTAGTAAACATGGGCATGCAGGTGTCTCTTTGGCATCCTAATTTCATTTCCTTTGGATAATTACTCCATGCTGGATCATGCGGTAGTTTGATTTCTAATATTCAGAGGTTTTCTCACACAGTATTGTGTGATGGCTGTACTAATTTACATTCCCAGCATCAGTGTGCGAGGTTTCCCTTTTCTCTGCATTCTGATGGACACTTGTAATGTTTTGTGCTTTGAATGATGGCCCTTCTTCCTGGAGTGAGGTGATATTTATTGTGGTTCCTATTTGCCATTTCCTGATGACGAGTGATGTTTCCAGAAATCTGTTAGCAATTTTTACACCTTCTTTGCTTCCTTTTAGATTGTTTGTTTAGTTTTGGATCATTTGCTACTGAGCTTTTGGCAGTCCTCATGCATTCTGGATTTGAGCTCTTCTCGATGTATAGATTGTAAATGTACTCCCCACACCCACGCTGTCCTTTCATTCTGTTTATTGCTTCCGTTGCTGCGCAGAAGCTTTTTCATTTAATATATCCCCATGTGTGCATTGTGCCCTTTGTTGTGTAAACATCGAAGTCATATCAAAAAAATCTTTGCCCACAACAATGTCCCGAAGCATTTGTCCCCTTTTTCTTCTGGTAGTTTCATAATTCAGGCCTTGTGTTTAAGGATGTGATCAAATTAATTCTATTAAAAAATTCTAAAAACACTTCCTTTCTCATAATTTAGTATAATATTGTAAAATACAAAGCAAAATGTTATCATTGTTTCACAAGTAAACATCTCCGTTACAAATATCCCTAAGAGTTTCATCATCTCAAATTGTGCATTGAATCACGGAGTGCATTAAGATTTCAAAATATCACTTCCAAGCTTGTAATAATTCTTCAACATCTTTCAGCAACTTAAAATAAATTCTGTATCCCTAGTGCCTTTTTTTTGATGAATAGTAGGGCATATTTTCTACTTTCAACCTCTTAACAGCTGTCTGGTGTTCCTTCCATCTACTCTCTAAGTTAAAACATGGTTATAAATCCTTTTAATGTGTGTACTGTAGCCTTGATTTTACTTTCTAACCGAGATGTTTTACAGCATGTCTGGGAATACACACCTTCCCAAATTCCTTGCCAAATATTAATTAGTAATTTTATAGCAGGGCTTCAAGGACCAAGGCAATGCACTTTTGAAAAGAAATATTAAGGGGCTCTTGTCATCATATTTTGGGTTTTAACTCCACAAAGTGAACTAAAGCAAGCATTACATTTTCGCCTAGAATGAAGCACGGAACACCTTGCACTTAAGGCAAAATACAGCAATCGCCTTTCCATTTGTGTTTCACTTCTACATTTATCAAATGTTCTCCTGTTTCCTCTCTCTGCAAAACTACCTTCACTCACTTTCCACCTAGCTTAAATGCAGACCACATAAGCAAAACTGATCACATGCTGCTAAAATACCTCTATATTTTTTGGCATCAAGAAAGCCCACTTTTCTAATTCTGTGAGTGATAAACAAAATCGTGTTTCATTGTATGGAATTCTCCCAGGTTCTCTCCTGTCTCTTCTCCCTTCCTAGCTGAAATTGCCGTCTCCAAAGTACTTTCCTTATTTCCTCAGGAACGTTTGTCTTTCTGCCCAGGGAAGACCTATTCTTTCTATTATGAGCTCTTAGAGAGTCATACACACATTCACCAAAAAGAGAATAAATGACTTCATTACCAGTTTCTAAGGTATAAGGAATGACTATTAATTAATTTAACTTGTATTAGTCTATATTTGAATGACTAAGATTTAACAATACTAAATTCATTTGTAGAGTGAATGAAAAATTTCCCCCAATTCCCATTGCACATGGAAAAGTTCTTTTTAATGCCCTTTCTTATTTTGTAATCACATGTCAGCCTTCTCTTAGCTGTCTGTAGAACTATTCCATAAATTCACATTTGTAATAATTTAATTTCTCCAAAAAACTATGAGAATGGATGTCTGCCAACTTTTTTGGCATAGTATGAATCCAGTATTTCATTGGCTAGGATTCCTAAATGGAATCTCCAAGAAAAGTTGTTGAATAATATTCCCAAAACTTTTTCTTCTACTCCTTCCCTCGAATTTTACATTGAAGTAAATGCCCTTTCTCATAATCCAGATATCCACAAGGAAAGATTTGTAGTTTCCACATTTAATTTATGTTGTCTCTACATACAACCATCAGAAAATACAGGCATGTTGAACTTAAAAGATGACCTGGACACTCACTTTCTTCCCTTTACCTTGAGCACTAACGCCCTGGTCCAAGTAAGCATTAAGTCTCCTCTGTAAAACTGCTGAGCTTCTTAACTCTACATATGATTTAAATTATTGTACCACTGACTCCTGCTACTTAATTTTCCCACAGTAACTAGAGTGAATCTTTTGCAACCTAAATCTGATTGTTACTCATTTGCTCAAATTCCTATCATTTACAAAGCAAAATACAGTGTTTGGCTTATGCACTTATGAATATTCTTCTGTATAGGGTGAGAATACTGATTATTGTTGTTTTATTTATCATTTCACAGGGAATTCACTGTGAGGTGTTTATGTGCTCATTGTAATGAACCTTCCTGCTTCATTAAATACCAGATTATGCTATTACACACTGCGTGCATTTTGTCCTGGGACTCAATATGTATAACCATTTGAGTATTTTCTGTGTTTGAGAATAAAGTAAATCAAGGAAGTTCAAGCACCATCAGAAATATTATGGTCTTTTATCTTGGAGAAAGATCCCAGAAACTTCAGGCTCTCATAATCTAGGTGAATTAATTCGTTGGATTATCTTGAATTTTTCTCTGTTATATAGAACAGTTTTCTTTCCAGTGTTTTTGCATAAACTGAATGTTATGGGGTTTTTCCAAAGGCCGATTTTAATATAATTCTGTGATGTTCAGCAGATGTTTCCTTTCTAAGCACTTTAATTCAGAAAAAGGACTTGGGTGTTGTTGTACACCTGTGCTTCTCCATATATACATTACTCTAAGTCCTAAGGAAACAGAAAATGTTATAGGAATAAATTCTTTTGGTGTACATAACCTTAAGCAAAGTTATAAGCATCATTTTCTGTAGCACTCAAAACTTCTCTAATATATTTGTATGCCAGAGTATTCATGGAATTGTTTGTGTTTCACATCTTAGAATGGCATTCTTCCAAATACATGCTTTAACTCTAAAGGCAAATATGGACAAACTGTTACCAGAATGCTCAGAAATCTCAGGATGTTGGAAGGATAATATAAGAAAAGAAAAAAGGAAAGAAAAGAACATTTTAAACAAATAGAAAAGAAAAATATCTGAGAACAATCTTCCATTGCAGGACAGAGCACAGGATGCCCAGTGGTGCTTGGTGGGGTTGCCCTGGTACTGCTGGGGTACGGCCCTGACACATCTTCTTGGAGCAGCGTTAACATTTAATATAACTGATTTGGAACGTTTGCTATAGAAACTGCTACTGAAAATCCAGCCTTTGTGGATCATGAAACTGAGATAATAAAACAGAGGGCAGATTCCATGGTGTCCACCCTGGTGGACACATATATGCATATACCTATATGAATATGTGCATAAGTACATTTATATAATAGTCTCTAAGTTCTGTTCCTATTAGCAACAAAGTCTGTGACCATTAATAATATAAAGAGATATGAAATAGAAGAATTATGACAACAGGGCAAATTTATTTGGGAAAACCATCACAAAAATAGTTACCATAGGATAGGAAAGATTGGTATTTCCATATAAAAGCTACTTAATATGCTAAGTACAAACTGAGAAAATGAAGGTATGTCCAAGGTACAAGAAATAATTTTCAAACGTGCTAGAATATATGTGTACAAATGGCACAACCCTGGATTTAAGCAGTCTTAATTAATCTGTGTGTTCTTCCTTCCTTTCAGCATGTTCCTTTAGTTCCCTCTATACATACTGGGCTCATTATGATATGTTAGGTGCTGGTAATGCTACAATAATGAAGTGGAGTTCTGAATCTCCCACATCACAAACACATAGAAACCAGGATGCATTCAAGGAATTGATAGATTCCCATTCCAAATAATAGTTTGCCTTCTACACGAATGTTAACTATTTCTACATTAATTTAAAAATTTAATGATATAATATACAATGTGATTGACATAATTATGTATATTGAAGTTCTGTCTTCAGGGATTCAAATGCTAATAGATTTTTTTCCATTTAACAAAACTCTGTGCTTGCTTTGCGGATGTTCAACTCATCGGTTGCTATATATTCAAACAGAAAATTAAATACAGCAAGACTGCTTTTATATTTTACACAATTTTAAGCTTTGCAAAGCTCTCTGTATTACATGCTATAAGTTGAAGATAGGGAATTCTTCTTTTTAAAAAATTCCAGAACCACTTAATGATTGGATTATTTGTGATTTTGTTGTTTATTTCTTTTAGTTCTTTGTATATCCTGGATATTAGCCTTCTGTCTGAGGTGTAGCAGGCGAAGATTTTCTCCCATTCTGTTGGGTCTCTCTTGACACTCTTGACTAATTCTTTAGCTGTGCAAAAGCCTTTTAGTTTAATTGCATCCCATTCATTTATTCTTGACTTTACTGCTTGGGCCATGGGAGTTTTATTAAGGAAGGCGCTGCTGAACCTGTGTCCTGTAGTGTTGATCCTACTTCTTTTTCAAGTAAATTTAAAGTTGCTGGCTTAGTATCCAGGTCTTTGAACCATTTTGATTTAATTTTTGTGTAGGGCGACAGGTAAGGATCCAGCTTCAGTTGTCTACACATGGTTGTCTAATTTGTCCAACACCATTTGTTGAACAGACTATCTTTCTTCAATCAACACATGGGTTACAGATCTAAAAAGAAACTTCTCACCAGAGGAAGTCCAGAAATCCCATTAATATATGAAAAAATGCTCTACATCACTGGGAATAAGAGAAACGCAAATCAAAACTTCAATGAGATTCCACCTCATTCCTGTTAGAGTGGCAAAAATGAAGAATACAAACAACCACAGATGCTGGAGAGGCTGTGGGAAAAGAGGAACACTGTCACACTGCTGGTGGGACTGCAAACTGGTTCAGCCACTCTGGAAAGCAGTGTGGAGAATCCTCAAAAAATTTGGGCTGGAACCACCTTATGATCCAGCTATCACACTTCTGGGTATTTTCCCAAAAGAGTTAGAATCAGCATATTATAGAGATGTGGCTTCATCAATGTTTATAGCATCTCAATTTACTATTGCTAGATTATGGAACCAACCCAGATGCCCCTCATTGGACAAGTGAATTCAAAAACTTTGGTGGGTATATACAATGGAATACTATTTGGCCATTAGGGAAAGTGAAATTATGGCCTTTGAAGCCAAATGGACAGAGATGGAAAAAAATATGCTAAGTGAAGTATCCCAATCTCAGAGACTTAAGGGCCAAATGTTTTCTCTCATTTGTGGAAGCTAGAATACATCTTGAAACAGTATGTTAGATGGCTAAGCTAATAATAACTTCAAATTGTATGAATTTTTACACAAACAGGGGGATCATTGTCTAGGATACCTGGAGGTGTAGGAAGGGGGCAGTGTTGGGGGAGGGATTAGGAAGGATATCTAGGAGACTGGAGGGAGGGAATATGGGAGAATCATCTCAGAAGGAGATCTCTGACCTCCACAA
This sequence comes from Aplodontia rufa, assembly GCA_004027875.1. Lineage (NCBI taxonomy): Eukaryota > Metazoa > Chordata > Mammalia > Rodentia > Aplodontiidae > Aplodontia > Aplodontia rufa. Next base: position 25,111 of record PVKS010013103.1, on the reverse strand, counting down.
GAAGTCCATTTAACACAGGGGTTCTTTTGGGGGAAACAGAACCATGGGGAACCCAAGGGGGGAAACCATGGCATGGCATGGCATCAGCCTTGGCTAACTATGTACATAAACATTTGTTTTTGATTGTTTGATAATGTCCCCCTCAATTGTAACTCCATATTCATCTAATAAAAAAAGCAGAAAAGTTAAAAAAATCCAGAATCAAGACTAATTTCTTACTCTGAGATGAAATAGATGTATCTATATTGATCCTATAATAATATGTGCTTATATTTTATCTGTGAAAACCTATTGAGCATGGAAAGTTATATGAAATGAATGGTGTCCCCCAAATTTACATGGTGAATCCCTAACTCCAGGTATGCTTGTATTTGGAGATACACACAGTAAAAGATGATTAAGTTTAAAGGGTGTCATGGGGTGTGACTTTAAGCCCATGGGGAAGAGGAGGAAGAGACACCAGAGATCCTCCAGCATTCTGGAAAAATATTTGAGACTAGCCTTCCTCAGAGCTGTGGGAGCAGGAGAAAGACACAGGAAGACCCAGGGAAAGTACACCCATTCCCAGCCAGCAGAGAGGGCTTTCCACAATACAACGTGTCTGCAGTACTGGTCTTATACTTCTAGTATGCAGAGATGTGAAAAATCAAATTTGTTTTCCATCCACCGTGACAACCCTAGCTCACTTGTACATTATGCTACTAGTTTATCTAAAATATTTGATTTGAAATGCAAAATGGCAATTCTTTTGAATGAATAAATGTACAGTATTATGTTCTTTAGATTTTTCACAAAATATACCATATATACATAAATATATATGTATGAGTATATATATGTATTCTTCCATTTCATAAGTAATAGACCTCCTAAAACTGATCATATTCTAGTAAGTGTTGGAAATTTAAAAGTATTATATTTCCTTAAATATTACTGATCTATAACATTTAAAAATGTTAATATACTGAAGAGTTTTTACAATTTACTGTGGCTAAAATAATATGATTTTAAATATACTTATGAAGGAACAACTAATAACTAATAATTAAAAGAAATCACATGCAACTCTTGAAACAGTTTCTTAATTGCAACTCATTAAACTAAATTGCAGCATATTATCTCTATTATAATACTGAAAATAGAATTTGTAATGGTCTTTCTGTCACTCTTCCATGCATTTTAGCATTAATTTATAATACCTGACAATAAAGAAGCTTTTATAATGAGGTAGCCTTTAAGTTATACATAATACAATATACATTGTCTTTAGATCTCAGAAATCATTGAAGGAATATAGTTGAATTTTCTGTGAATATTAATAGCTCCCTGAAGGTTATATAAGCCAAATTACATGAATTCAGTGTCTATCATTATAAGGCTCTTTTAAATCAACATTTATGTTTATAATAATTCAAGACATGATATTTTAATATATTATATGGCTGAGAAAAAACTAATTCTACTCATAAGCCCAAAATAAAATGCCATTCTAAATTCATATCTCAAGTAAACTCTCAGACATTTAAGTGGAATTCACAAACATTGTAGAAATAATTGTATTTTATGAACTGGCTAGGCTACTCCAACTCTAGTATGGATATATTGCACTTATTATTTATTCTAAATATAGCAAACCTATGCAATGGCTATGATAATTATAGATGTATGTTTAGTGTAGAAACCATTATCTCTTATTGAGTTTATATGTCTTATGACCAGAGAAAGCCAATCAATGCTGACTATTGAAAAAATAACGAAGCAATAGAAAAGAAAAACTCCATCATACAGAGAAGACAAATTTTGAATGATTTTAAATAATTAAATTGTTTAATGAAGAGTTCAAACAGCAGATACACGTTAAAGCAGATTTTGTCCACATTTTCTCTCCGCTTACAAGTTCCCCCAGGGTATGAATAATAAGTTTTAGTTTGTTCGTGGCTTGGTGTTTGGTAACCTTGCCTTATTTGAAATATAAGACGTCTGGACATCTTTGATGTCCACATCAATATATTAGAGAAATCTAATTGCAAGTCATATCACTTTATTACCATTTTATAATGTTTTTCCTTTTCAATTTTATCTTCCACTTCTCCAAAGGTAATTGATTAATTTAGTCTGATCCTTTTCACTTTCAGCCAACCTTATCTCCACACGTGTCTAATCAAGGCCAATGTTTATGAAAGCAGATTGATTGAGACTTGTGATTCTTGGTTTTCAACTGGTGCTTTATCAGTTCTTCTCATTCTGTGTTCTTGCTGTATTTGTGTCTCTTCATGCTTCAAAGCCTATTTCAATATCTTTCTTTGTTAAAAAAATAAAGCATATTTAAAAAGCACTATTTCTTATCCCTATCTTCCACTTGCATAAAATCCTCTCGTGTCTACTGACCTGTAGCCCACTGATGATTTTGTTCTTTTCCTTTCCTCACCCCTTTCCAGTCTGCTACATGCAGGGACACACTTGAAGGTACTGAGGAGGGGCCAGCACATGCAGCATCCTGTCACGTCTTGTTAGACTTCTCTGTATCCTTTGAGATACTCACACAGCTTTTCTCCTTTTTCAAATGCTGTTCTTATATTATGAGAGCCTTAACCCAATCAGCGGGTTAATCCCCTGATAAGAATTATCTGGCAGTCGAAGCCAGGTGGGTTATGGCGGAGGCGGTGGGTCACTGGGGACCTGCCATCAGGGTATGTGTTTTGTATCTGGTGTGGAGTTTCTCTCTCTGCCTCCTGGAGCCAAGCCTTTGGCCATGATGTTGAACCTCACATCGAGTCCCAAAGAGTGGAACCAGCCTTCTATTGACTAAGACCTCTGAAACTGTGAGACCCCAAATAAATTTTTTCCTCTAAAATTGTTCTTGTCAGGTCCTTGGGTCACAGTAACAAAAAGCTGAATGAACGGTGTCGTTCCCCCTCCTTTTTAATAGTTCTTGCTTCTTCTGTTTTGACTCTGGCAGGGATTTTCTGCAGGGATCTAGTCGTAGCTTTCTTGACTTCATACTTTTCATGCATTCCAACTTGTGGTTTTTGCCTGTAATTACTGTGATCCTTGACTTCGCCGTTGTTGCCTCTCTCCCAGACTGCTCAAATATTCCACCCCTCACTCATCTGTATTCACACTGATTCTTCTTCAATTCTTACACACAGTAGCCAGGAACATCTTTTTAAAAAATATAAACTGAGTCAGGACAAACACCTGCTTGAAATATGCATGCTGATTCTCCTGATGTTAATGGTATACTCCACCTCTTACCACAGTCCTCATCTGCTCTCCTGGAGTCTATGGAATGCTGCTCTCCGCTCTTCCCCTCCTGGTCCCTACTCCATCTGCTACAGGAAGTGTTGGCTCTTAAGGTTCACAGTGTAGTCCATCTTCAAAAATTACCTTCAGACAGAGGAAATCACCACACTTGAGAGAAAATGCAGACAATGTTAGTTGTGTGAAGTCCTGATCCTTGTGTCTTTGCCACAAGTCTATCCATTCATTCCTGCCCCTGAGAGCCCACAAAGCCTCTTAACTACTGCAATTCAACCCATCACACTGCACAGTTGTGCTGGCTGTAATTCCTTGTATGTTTTGTACCTTAAATCAAGTCCCCAATATCCTAATCTGTGCCTCCCGGGAAACCTGAACAAAAGGCTCTTGTGTGAAGGCCACATGTTCTATGCATCTATATACTTTCTCTTTCTTGTCCTGAGCAAGCAAATTTCCATTTCTACTTACTTCTACCTGGAAGAAACTTCCCTCTCATCATACCGGTCTCAGCTCCAGTGCCACCTCCAAAGAGACTCCTGAAATCAGCCATCCTCTCCTTGTCTGCTTTCAGATTCTTCACCATTGAAAATTCTCATTTGTTTTCCCTTCCAAATAGACTGTATAGGCTACCAGAGGGAAGCGGATCTGTCTCTTGATAAACACTCAAATTAGCACAAAGCAGTTATATTATGGGCATTAAACAAGTACTCATTCCACTTAATTTTACGGTTCATTCCATCACATCAGATCATAAACATGAAAGGACCACTAGTTATGTAAAATCTGTCACTCCAATATCATTAGATTCTATCACTTCTATCAACTGACGAAGTATCAAATCTGTCTCCATATCTCACCTACAGTTTTGAAACAGTGCATAACAATTTTTACTTTAATGTATTTTCCCGCACTTTGCCTTCTTAACGTATTTGAGTGATTTACCACTAATAGAAGAAAACGTGCTTGAGCCACCTGGGGTCTTGTGCATATGTCAACCTTCAGGACTATGTTCATGGACTCCACCTGCACTCCCCTGCTCAGAGACTACTCTGTAGCCTCGGTGCTCATCAGGATATTGTGGCTGCATATGCACCAACTGTATGTCTTTTCTCTTCTTCACCTTGTAAATTCTGTAGTTTTCATTAAAATATTCCTAGTTTAGGGAACATTTTCTTGATTTTTTTCCAGACATACCATTCCTTTTTCCTGTGGTCTATTAGAATTTTGCATGTGCTTGTGTTTAAATACATTTTAAAATCCCTTTAATTTTTTTCTTTGCAAGTCTTTATCCTTCAGAGATATAAATATATTAAAGGAAGGAGTGTGTCTTACTGGTCTTTGTTTTACTGGTGCCCAGTATGGTGTTTGACTCTTATTTTGCACTCATAAAACACTAAGGGAATTAATGAAGGTATGATGAATAAAAGAACGGGAAGGCCAGAGGGAGGAAAGTGAGATAAGAAGTTGATAAGATCCATTTTATTCCCAAGACATTGCAAAAAATAGATTGTGGGAATACAGAAAGTGATTTATGATCAAATAAAAAATAATACAGTTACTTGGGTTGGAGAGAGGGTCAAAGGATTAGTACTGTTTGATTTAAACTTCAACAAGTTTGCACCAATGCATGTAGGGATGTGATTTAAAGTTTTATTTGTAAATGGCATGGAAGTAAGCATTCTGGACACTTTCCACAATGAAGTATAAGTTGGATATTTCAAATTTTAAAAAAATGAAATGATGTAACAGAGAGATAAGTACGAAGAATATACACTGTGATAATAAATATCCTTTGTATGATTGTTTCTGAAAAGCCATATGATATTTACCATATAGGTTTCATTCATCTAATGTCAGGTTAATTGATGAGTAATTTCCATCTCAAAAGATTTTTCAGTATCAATATTGGATTGCATTCAAAGTTTAGTCATGTGGTTATGTAAGGAGGAACTGTTCTGCTGACATCTTTTAATGATGTAATATATTTATATGATTCTATCTCCTCTCATGGTTATTGAGGTGATCTTACATTTTAAATAGTTTCAACAAATAAAAAATATGGAAATGCCAATGTTGAATATGTGTATGGTTTGTTAGTAAAAAATATTTCAGGACCAAAACATGAATAAAGTATAAGAATATCTATTTGTTCTTTGTTTTTAAAAGGCACAAATAAAATCACTGATATGCTAAATGTGTTTATTTAAAAGGATGAATTAGTGTATCACCAGTTCTAAAAACCATGGATTAGAAACCTTAGTTTAAGTGGTATGTTTCAAAAGTATAGAATATTTAGAATACTATTCAGATATTAGTGTTTCAAAATAAACTGCTTCTCTGTAATTTTTACTTTGTATCTTTCAAGTAACAACAGTTCTCTGAGGTCCAGTTATCATCTTAGAAGACTGAGGACAGTAATAGTGGAATGTGAGGTACCTGTGATAATGAAAATGGGACAGTGCCTGCAGGATGCTCAGCCTCCGTGCAAGTCAGTGGCACGCGTGTTACCACGTCACCACTCACCTGTGGGACAGCAGCTCTGCTGGGCTGGAGTCGTATCTCTCTCTCTCACACACACAATGTAAACTGAATATTTTGATGAGGCAAGTCCATTTGAAATAACCATTTTTTATTACAGTTGTTGCAAATCAATATAATTCTTGGAATCATCAGTTTGCACATAAATCATATACCAAAGACTTGGAAAAGTCGGAATTAGATAATGGTTATACATAAGCAATGTCAATGAACTTAGATATTCCTGAATTTTGCTTTTTGAAAATGCTTCTCAGTCATGGTGCAGTTGAATAAATGAATTATATCTTCAAGCCAAATATTAATGATGGAATAGGCACTGTCTGGTGTTAGCAAAACATGTGATGAATGAAATAAATTTTCTTCAGAAACATCTGTGTTGCAACATCTGAAATAAAAGAATTTATCATTTATCTACCTCAGAGGACAGGATGCAAGCACGTTATTGCAGACCATCTGGAATTGACCTGCTTAGTTTTAAACCTGTAACTGGCATGAAGATCCAGGTCACAAGAAAGACAGTGCTGGAGAGAATAAAATATGTGGAAATTGACAGTAATAAAGAAGGAAGACCATGATATACTTGCAAAAATGGATGAAAAAGCCCAAGGGAAAAAATTAAAAGAATTAGGGGAGAATAAAGGAAAACAGAATCAAGTGTATAAACAAGTATCAAAATTGTATACTTCAAAAGTTATAATTTCTATATCTAAAATGAATGAAACACCCTGGAAGTTATTTCTGCATACAATTACTATTTCATTGTTTTTAGGACATATAAGGAAAAAAACACATTTGTTTCTCACCTAGTCCAAAGAAACTTGGGCATGCTTTCTGAGTGCCTGGGGGAGGGAGGGCAACCCAAGGGCGGCGAGAGAGGCGATATTCCATCTTTGTAGCAGAGTTCAACGCTGCACACCAAAATTGAAAACCTGATCACCCGGGTCTGGGAATCTTGACCTCTCCACCCACTCTACGCACATATCCAGGAAGAGAATTGAAAATAGAAGAAGCAACACAACTACAAAAAGCAATTTAAGATATCATTTTCCAGCTTCCACCTAATAATTGAGAAGTTTGGGTTCAGAGAAGTTTCCCTTTTGTATACGTGCAGTGGTCTTAATTTCAAGTTGAGATATTTTCCAGAAAACACAATCCTAAAAGGAAAGAATTCCAATGCAATAAAATATAACTTATAAATTCCCATTTACATCTGTAAATCTCTTATAAAGCGTATTTCTAGTGTCCATGATTTCATCTTTTTAAAATCTTAAGTTAGATCAATTATTAAAATACTATGAACATCCCTTTGTGAATTATTTCTCTTGGTTGTTATTGATTCAAATCATGTAAAGAAGCAACATTTGTTTTATTCAACATTCTATCCATTAACCAATTATCCTTTATCTTGGCCAGTTTTTTTTTTAAATTTCGCAACTATATATAGCAAGACATTGTGCTAAACAGCGAAAGCAGAATACAGCATGCATTTTCTGATGTAGTAAGTTTATGGGATGCAATTAGTATATAATAAAGTACAACAAGTAATTGCCACTCCAGTTTTTTCCTATATGTTAGCTGAAATTTCACTCTCTACTTTCAGTATCCATTACTTAAGTTGTCTATCTGACTCAAAATTATTTTAATGTCTAGTCTAAGGATCCTAAACTAGCCATATTTTCTTTATCTGCAAATGTTGATTATAATAACGAGGAAGATTTAAAATCACAGAGGATAAGAGACTGACATTTAGGACACATCTGAACACAACAATAAAAATATGCAGCAGGAGACATGATTGAACTAGTTTGAAGACAAAGGTGGAAATTATCAAAGCACAAATTTGGTCAGGAGAAACATGAATAATCTTCAGGTACATAAATGGCATAGCTTTGCTTTTTTAAAAAACTTTATGTATCATCACATAAGCAATGGATTTCTAGTTTATATTCTGGTAAAAGAAGTATTAGTCATAGTTAGGAAAGTCACTGCATAGTTGAAAAATGAACATAATGATTTATTTGAAAAATTCTGAATACCCCATTTAACTCTTATTGATTTTCCTATTATCTCATTATTTTATCCATGCAGAGATCAAAATCATTTGAAAACAATTAAATGAATACATTTGCACCTCTAAATGGAAAGATATCTTATAAAGAAGAAACTTTCTTTAACAAAAGAAATTTGTATCCTGAGATGAGAAACAGTGGCACCCTGGACTCTACTAGATTGAATAACTTGCCTTTCCCTGTTTATCTGTGTCTACATCCTGATCACCATTAAATGAAAATAAAAATAAATATGTTTCTACAATGAAACCCACAGACTATTCAGTCTTTTAGCAAGATTTATTATTTAATGGATAGCTAGGTATATTTCTACAAATCTTACCTCTTCCTCTTATGATTGCTTGTTTTGCACAATCCCATCATGTAACTATACCATGTACTGGGCCTCTGTGAGAAATGACAAAAAAGCTTCCTCTCTGTTGTGACCACTCTGCAGAAATGGAGTGGATTTCTACCTAAAATTTGGGTTGGTAATATGTTACTCAGTTTTTCATCATTATGACCAAAGTATATGACAAGAATAACTAAGAGAAGGAACAAGTTTATTTTGACATCCAGTTAAAGAGTTCTCAGTCCATGCTTGGCTGGCTCCATTACTCTGAGCCATTACATCTTGTCAGAAGGGCATGGAGAAGGAAGACTGCTCAGTTCATAGAAGATGCAAAGCAGAAAGAAAGTGGGTAGCCAGAGGTAAGATATAGTCCCAAAGACGACACTCTCAGTGACCACCTTCAAGCCATGCCCCACATATCTGCAGTTACTATACAGTAGTCCATTTAGCTCTCCTTGTATTGATCCAGCAAATGTTTTAACATACTGGCGAAAGCAAAGCCCTGAATCTCTGCATGAAAGCCTCATCTGTAAACCCTCCTGCATTGGGGATCATGCTTTAAAACATGAGCTTTTCGGGGACCTTTCCAGATCCAAACCATAACAGCTATTGAGACTGATGGCAGCATATTTTCATCAAAAGGACATGACATTTTTATTATAATTCACACAGTGAGGTTCTCTGGTAAGAGTCTAGATCTCATGCAGGACTATAATTGGACTGAGAGAACCAGGGAATGAGAATGGTTTGGTGCTTTATGGCAACTAGAGTATGGGGTTAGAATATTGTGCTTTCTTAGGCAAAGTGTTCTGTGGTTTAACATTTCTCCTGGTGCCAAGGGAGGAATATCTATAGTTGGATTATTGACTTGCTCAGGTATGAGAAAAGGGAAAAGGGCTGAGTTATGGTTGAGAGCTTTCACTTATGATACCATCCCAAATTAGAGAATCTTTACTTTACCTTACAAAGGAATAATTTGGAAACTAATGCCCCTAGGAAAACTTCTTCTGAGCAAGGCAATGAAGCCTCCCAGTGTTCACAGATGGGGAGGATTGCAGGTTGAACTTACTTCATAATACCACCCATCATTCTGTGACTTTGTGAAGGGCGCAGCCTATACAAACATGCTTAGAAAACGTGTAGAGGCTGCTGAAAGAACGTAACTCCAAGGAGAGGAAGCATGAGGACTTCATGATCTGATTAATGAGATTTGAGAGAATTCCACAAGAATCACTGGCAATAATTTTAAAATAATTGTATGGTTACCAGGCAATAAGTGATTCTCCACTTTATTGCACATTAATGAGGAAGAGTTCAGAGGTGTTGCAATGAGAGTACCAGGCTAAACATTCAATTGTCATGAACATCACTGAAACTACACCAGATGTGGGCATCGGGTGGACCCAATCAGAATAAACAGGACTGTGATTATCAGAGACAGGCTGAAGATTCCATCAATTTCAGATATCAGTAACAGAAATACACCTAAGTATCAAAAGGAAGATTTGTGATTACTATGGGTAGAAAACAGTAAATCATTAGAACTTTGGCTGGGTTATCCTGAAGATAAGGTCTCTGCTGAAGTAATGCCTGGTCTCCATTCATCTGTGGAGGCTGAATCTAGACCCTGGCCATGGAGAAAGGTGGTCTATTATCATGTGTTTAATCCAGATAAGGTGTAATGTTATACAACCTAATAGTTTTTAGAGATATTGTGGGAAGGGGAAGGGAGGGATAAGGGTGGGTAATTGGGGCTCTCCTGGGGGTAAATCTAATATCCAGAATCTATTCACATTTTATGTTATTTTGTTAAAAATTGTATGGTTGTTCAATAATAAATTTCTCAATAAAAAAAGAATGAATTACTATATCTGGGATAGCTTAATGACTGTCACATAATCCACTTTGGATAATACACTGTGGAGAATGGTTATATTTGCAGTGCATTTTTATCCCACTCCACCCTATGACCCTGAACCGTGGACCTCCTTGTCACACACTCTCTAATGTCAAGTCTTTTAAGCTTTCGAAAGCATCATGATGCCGCTGCAATTTGCCACCCTTGGGTAGGCGAGAATCTAAGGTGAGTGTTTCCACCTTCTATGCCCAAAGCTTTCACATCATAGATGAAATGCTGCTGGCTACCAAGTCCATGCCCCAGGGCGCAATAGTATAAATCCACTGTCCTCGGAACTGTAGGTTTGGAGAAGTTTTAAAAACAAGTGATGAGTTCTTGAAATTTGCAAAGTCTTTGATATTACTTGTACTATCCCATGTCTTTAGGCCCAGGTTCTCTAATATTGTAAAAGAACTTCATGAGACTGTAAAAGAGATTGTGTTGAGTAAGAATTATTTGGGAGGAGAATTGGTATCTTAATGGTATTGATTCCTCCAATCAATGAACATGGGGTAGTTTCATTTTATTTACATTTTATTTAATGTTTCATGCAAATATTTTAAAGATTTCTTTAAACATATGTTTTACTTTTGTTAAATTTATTCCCACACATTATAAAAATTTTTTAAAATATTGTGCATAAAAAATGTTCAGGGTGTGTGAGTTCATCTGTAGAACTAATTCTTTTATCTTCCCTGGAATGGCTCTATTAATTTTTTTGACTAGCACAAAATATTTGTACATATTTATTAGAAATAATTTGATTTCTTCCTTTTTTTTTCTTTTTGTGATGCTGAGGATCCTAAGAGCCAGGGTCACCTAGTGGTTTTAGGTAAGCGTTCCCCCACTGAGCTACATTCATATTCCAATGCTATTTAATTTCCATGTATTTCTACAGTTTCCAGACCTCCTCCTATTCATATTTTCTAGATTCATTACATTGTTTTCAGTAGATAACTAATACACTTACCATATTTAAAATTTGTTAGGGGTACACAACTAAGTGTCAGAAAAACGAAAGCCATGTGAAAAACTCAATAAAAATTGATTCTCTCTCTCTCTCTTACTGTCCTTCTCTCTTTAAAAAAATTTTTTTTGTTAGGACTTGCTTTGGGACCTATCAGGTGATTTATCCTAGAGAATGATCATGTGCAGTTGAGAAGAATGTGTCCTATTCAGCTCTTGCATGGTGCATTGTGTCAGTGTCTTTTTTAAAGTCCATCTGGTAGAGTGCGCAGTGTAATGTGGTGTTTCTTGGTCCATTTATGTCTCGATGGCTGACCACGATGGAAGGGGAAGTTGGAGTCCCCTGCTATTACTGTATTGCAGTTTGGCTCTTCCCGGGTCTATTAATGATAGATTTCTGTATCCAGATGCTCTGATGTTGGGTGCACACGTATTTACGACAGTTCTAGTTTTGTCTTCATTGGCCCCATTTCTATTTTATAATGGCCATATTTGTCTCTTTTCATGGTTTTTGACTTCCAGGCTAGTTTATCTGATTTACATACAGGTAATCCTGGCCAACTTTTGTTTCCATTTATCTAAAATATCTTTTCCATCTGCTCACTGTCATGCTATGTGTGTCCTTATTGAAAAACAAATCACAAGTAGGCAGCACACAGGTGGCTCCTGTTGTATTATCCCCTCTGACACGTATGCCTTTTAACAGGAATTTATTCTATTTCATTGAAGGTAACTTGACAGGTAGGAACTTACTGCTAGCACGTTTTTGCTCGATTTCCACTTGTTTTGGAGACCTCTGTCCTTCTTTTCCTTTTTGACTGTCATCTTTTGTTGTTAAATGATTTTCTCTAGCAGGATGTTTTGATTTCATGCTTTGTAATTTCAGAATATCTATTATAGGTTTTTGCTTTGTGGTTACCATGGGGCTTACTAAAAACATCTTATAGTTATAACAGGTTATTTTAAACAAATAACAACAATGCTTGCATTGAAAAGGAAAAAATTATGCTTCACACTTTAACTCCATCTCCTCACTATTAATTTTTGTCTCAGTTTGTATCTTTTGATATTACCTATCCATGAACACATAGTGTTTATTATTTTTATCGATTTTGCCTTTTAATCATCCTATTTGAGATATAAATGGTTTATTTTTCACACTTATTTTATTAGCATTTTTAAAACTTTTGTCTGGATGCTTATCCTTATCTGTAAAGTTTATATCTTCAGATATTTGTGTTATTCTTTTGCTTCAGTTTGAAGAAGTACCATTAGCAATTATTTTAAGACAGATTCTGTGTTCATGAAATTCCCTAGGTTTTGTCTGGAGAAATCTTTATCTTCTTCATTTGGTGCAATATTCTTGACTTGAAGCTATATTTTTATTATTCAAATCTTTGCATATGTCTTTCCAATCTTTCCTGACCTACTGGTTTCTGCAGGGAATCCTGCTGCTGTCAGTCAGGTTGGAATTCCTTTTCAGTAATATATATCTTATATTTTGCAGTTTATTGATATGATGGGAAATGAGGAAACACAAAACAAAATATTCAAAGCCTGCTTTCATTATCTATGAACTGGCATAATGATAAATGTGCTTTGCTTAATGGAATTACAATGATCATACTGAAGGTGTATTTATACACAGAAGTGTTTGCATAATTGAACCTATGTGTTGTATAGCTGTCACTAATGCCAGGCAAAGCAAAGTTTGTCTTTATGAACTTACCTTTAGTTATGAAATATTAGGTCCCCAGTGATATTCTAATTTAATGACACTTAAACTCAGGTTTACAGATTTGTCTACAGATAGTGAGTATATTTAACCTAAATTCAAATTATGAAGGGGAAGCAATAAGAGAAATCTGTGAAGTACATACTTGAAATTATACAAATTATTCTCTTCTGCCCTTCAAATTACAGTACATCCAAAATTTTAGGAAGAACATTCTTTCTCGGGATTTTTACACTTGCATTTTAAACTACTTTGTACAAACTGCATTTATGCAACAAAAATAAAATATTTTAGCTCCCAGAGTTAGCATATATTCCACACTTTATACTTAACTAACCTCCATCTCCTCAACTATAGCGCTTGGATATGAAAACACCAGTAATTTCTATCTCCCAAAATAAAGAACATAGATTAGAAAACTATCTTTGTAAGGTGCCGTAATTATATTCTCTCTCAATGATTGCACGTCTGCTTTCCACCACTTAATTAAATCCTATGCTGCAGCGCTCAAAATGTAGTACTGAGTGAGACAACTTACTAAGGTGCAAATTCTTATCTGCAGTCTTTCTTGGGGCGTATCACTTATCTCAAAGTCTTACTAACATAAGAAACTCTAAAGTATTCAAGAAGGAAAGAAGGAGCTCAGATTTGAGCAAAGCCAGCAGTCAGCCTCTGCTTTGCTATACTCTTAGAATTGTTTTCCTGACCAGAAATTGCTGTGATCTCTAAGCAGAACATTTGATTTTCAAATGCACCTTGGCATAGCAACACAAGAGATCACTCTCATGTAAAGTATCCAGGTGGCCTGAGACCAAGTTTGAGAATTTTTCGACTGTTTGAAATATTTCCTGTGTCCTAGATTCTTTCTCCATCTTCATTTCTCCTTTTTTTCTTTTACCAGAAAAAAGTCATATTTGCATGCAAAATTACTACATGAGCTTCTCTACAAAACTGTAATTTTTCTAAACCTGATAATAAGATCATCTCCAAGATTAACCTGTGGATATGTTGTCAATGGTATAAATGTAAGTAATTCCCACAATATGCAGATTTACAAGGTCCACCTTTTTGATGTCTTTCCTTGTATGTGAAGTGCGATCTCGTTTAGCTACTCTTAGATTTGGTGATAAAAACTCAGAAAATTTCCAAAATGATCAAACAGCCACAAAATGATTTTTTATGTGTCTGAAAGACCAAGTGAAGTTTCAGGTAAACCATGAACCCTTTGCTGATGTATTACCGTTTTTTTGGGGTTTTTTTTGTTTTTGTTTTTGTTTTTTAAATAAAGAGCATATTTCCTGAATAATATTGTCCAATAGATGGCGCTGTGCTCTTTGTAATGCAATAGCCAATGTGATCAAGACAATTTTATGTAAAAATCTTATTCAATTTCTCTGTCAAATGAAAGATACAAATATAACTACTTTTACTTTAGTAAATCAAAAAATCTTACAGGAAACAAAAGAATGAGCTATTTCTAGTAAACCTTTGCTCTGTTCTACCTAAGAGTCATAGATTTAACATATATATATAACTGGAGTTACTATCACTAATCATCCTTAATTATATTGTTAAACAGAAAAAAGTAGGTTATTAAATCAAGAAGCATTTCAAAAATCAGATGGGGAAATCTAAATGTCAGTACATTATACACTAACATTAGAAGCATTGTGGGTGGTTTACATGTTAAAAGAAATTTAGTAAAATGATTATGAGAAAAATCTGCCAAACTATAACACAACCAAATTTTTTTTCATTTTATTTTTGTTTGGAAATCATAACACCAGATTGTAGTCTGTCTGATGATGCAGTGCTTGGATCTCTGTGTTTAAGATATACCATTTTAGGTTGTTTGTTAACGACTGGATCATGAGATAAGGCTGGAAAACCACTGAATGTGCAGAGGGGAAATGATTAAACTATGAGAGCTGATCTCCTCAGTGGATCAATTCACTTGATGGATTAATTGAAGGGACCCCTGGTGGTAACTGTAGGTAGCTGGGGGAGGCTGGAGGTTACAGGGCACTGGGAGCACCTTGGGGAATATGTGTTGTCCATGGCTGCTCCCTGGATCTCTGTTTCCTGCTGTCTTGAGCCAGGTGGCTTTCCTTCTCCACATCCTTCCCCATGATGTCCTGCTTTATCTGAGACCAAGAGCAGCAGAGCAGAATGACCTCGGACTGACCCTCTGAGACTGTGGGCCAAAATAAACTTTCCCCTGTAAGCTGTGATGGTCAGGTAATATGTCACAGAATGAAGAGCTGATGAGCAGAGTGTTTATGTTTATAGATTCTGACCCAGACATAGGCATTTACTGAAGTTACTCTGCATATTCAGAAGAACACACCATCTGACTTTAAAAAAATTCTTCATTGCTTACTTGTATCATACTTAACTTGAAAATAAGCATAATATGTTTTGTAACTTGGAAACATTTTTAGAGATCTATAATTTAAAACTTAGATACAGTAATAGAAAATGTTAACATTGAATTTTCATTAAAATACGTTTCAAAGAGTTTCTTAATGATTGCTGTGTTTGGAATTAAGAGACTTAACATGTTTAGGCAAATGCAAAAAGAATGATTGCTATAATTCTAAAATATTTTTCATATTTCCCCCTCCCTTGCCCAGATTTCAGCATTCAGATGGTTTTACACTGTATGTTTTAGTGCTTTCGCCACTTCTCTTGAGTTTCTAGACAAGCACTAAGCTAAAATTGAATTTCATCTAATTTTATAGTAAATTTCAATGACAATCAAAACAACAATAGAGCATAATTTTTAGCATTCTGTGTTTTAAGCATAAAATTTTAGGATATTATGAAAACAAAATGATGTATTCTTATGTTTACAGACATATAACAAGTCAAAGTATCAATAATCACTGGAAATGTAAAAAAATACAAAAATAGAAACATTTAAAGTTAATATCACTTGTATGACTCAAGAGAAAAATTTTTTTTCCAACATAGCCTTGCATATTGGAGGAGGGTGTTGTTACAATTCCATGCATACATGGATATTGACAAAGTAAATTAAGGCCAATCCTGCTCCAGAATCCCCACCCCTTCGCCCATTCCCTGATCTCACGTCTCCTGTGTAATATTTCCACACTATAATTGGAAATGAGCATATAAATGTATATTAATTTTTCAAATTTTCAAGTGTCTCTGCCAGTCTGTGTATAGTTTTGCTTCTCACAGAAGTTGACTCTTCCCAGCCATGCTGATAGCCCCCATTTCCCTCCGTTCTCTCCTTGCTTCCCCCTTCTCCTTAAATGGGTTTTAGTTTCTGTCAAAGGCCTTTTCTGCATCAATAGAAATGATAATGTGGCTTTTGTCTTTAATTCTGTTTAAGCAATGAACCTCATTTATTGATTTGCATGTGTTTAACCAGCCCTGCACTCTTGGAATGAAGCCCACTGGATTATCATGTATTATCTTTTTCGTGTGCTTTTGGATGTGATTTGCTATAATTTTATAAAGGATTTTTGCATCTATGTTCATAGCATTTGGTCTGACAGAGTACACGAGATTATATCAACTTTTTTGTATCGAGATTATATCAACTTTTTTGTATTTGCTAAGATTTCCTTTGTAGGTTATGATCTATTGGAGAAGGATCCATGTGCTGCTGAGAAGAAGGCAAACTGAGCCAATTTGGAATGCATATTCTGTGAATGTCTGTTAAGTCCAATTGATTGATAGAATTGTTTAGGTTAGAGGTATCTTTATTGATGTTTTGCTTTGATGATAGTGGTGTATTATTATATAATCCCCCAGTATTATTGTCCTTAAGTACTTTTTCCACACATTTGAAAGGGTTGTCATTGGGAGCATAAAAGTTAACTATTGTTATTGGTTAATGTTCTTTTTACTAAGATGGAGTGATCTTCCTTATCCTTTCTTACTAATTTTTGGTCAAAATTAACTTTGTTGGATATCAAGATTACAAAACAGGCTTGCTTTCTTGGGGCCATAAGTCTGGTCAGTTTTTTGCTAACCTTTCCCTTTTAATTTGTGTCTATTTTTGGCTGTGAGGTCTGTCTCCTGTAAGTAGCATATTGTTGGATTTTTTGTTTGTTTATTTATCTAGTCTGCTAATCTGTGTCTTTTGATTGGGGCATTGAGTCTATTCATATTTAGTGCTACAATAGATATGTTATTTTGGTTCCCTGACATTGTGACCTTTCTTGTATTTTGTGCATCCTGGATATATTTTAGTGAGTTATGTTTTTATTGACTTTCCTCTGATTATGGACTTTGGGAGTTGTTAGCTTGTTCCTCTTTTTGATGTTTGTCTTAGAGCTGATTTTTTGTTCAGGTATGTTGCTTATTTATTTCTTATTATGTAATTAATTGATTTCCCCATCACATTTATATTTGAGATTTTTAAGGTATAGTATTTTTGGTAAATAATCATTTTCTTTAAATATTTAAAAAATATCATTCCATGCTCTCCTCAGTTTTTTTGTCTGAACTGAGATATACACAATAATCCTTATTGGTTTGCTGCTGAACATGATTTGGTGTTTTTTTCCTTATTTTTTAAAAAGTTCTTTCTTGATTTCTCTGTTATTCACTTGCTGTATGATGTGCCTTGGTGAATTTCTTATTTGGTTAGCTCTATTTGGTGTCCTATAGTCCTCTTGAATTTGAATGTCTGAATCAATTCTGCTGTGTGGAAATTTTCTTTGGCACCTTATTGAGAAGGTTCTTTATGTCATTTGTTTGTGGCTCTATATTCTTTCCTAGTCCAATTACTCAGGTTATTTCTTCTGAACTCATCCCATACTCCTTGAAAGTTCTTATCATGTTCATTAATTTTTTTTCCTTGTCTATTCTTCTTGCATTTAAGATTACTCATCCTGTCTTCATTATTTGATGTTCTTTCTTTGAGAGCTGAAATTCCGTTTTCTACTTAGTGATATTAATATCTTCCATTGAGCGTTTACTTTGTTTGATTTTGTTTTTCAATTTTAAGAGCTCTGCTATGTCTCTTTTCAGAATGTCTAATACTTTACTAAAGTGGTCTCTCAGTTCCTGACATTGCTCTCTTATTTCCTTCCTTAAGTCTTCTTTTAATTCTTTGATTGTTTTAATAATCAGATTGTTGATCCTTCTTCTTGATTTCCATCCAGGACCCTATCTGTGGACTTCTTTGCAGGGAAATTGTGGGTTTGAGGAGGAGATTTGCTTCCCGTTTTCTTCATTTTCAGTGCTGGAGAGTACAGCCTGTGAGCCCTCTTTGATTATTTTATTTTGGAGGTTCGCTGATGAATTATTGGTCTTTGTCTCTTTGGTAACTTGGACTGGGTACAATTTAGGAAGTTGAGATTATCACCAGGCTCCCAAGCCTATGGTTAATTAGTGGCCATTCTTCTTTCTAATACCTCACTATCAGATAAGGCAAAACAGACAATATGAGCAGCTAGAGGGTACGATACACAGCACTAACCTAGCTCCTTTGTTCCTTCTGTAACTATTACCATGTTAATTACCACCTATGAGTGGAATGGTAGGATGACTAACTATCATTGGTTACAACGTTATTAACCATCAGACTTTAAATGGATTAAAAGAAACCAAGCATTATAAAATTTGGCATTCACATTGGATTTCCATTAAGGCCCTTGATAAGAATGAATAGGCAATATGGTCAGTTAAAGCATACAATAATCAATTTTTAACTGATTAATCTGTACCTTTTATAGTTGATGCACTATTAGTTTTCACCTACGGAAGGAAATATGTGATTAGCAATTGTCTCCAGATGGAGCAAATAGATGTTAAGCTTTCAGACCTCTGAGAGTGAAGAACTGAAGTAGGAAAGTAGACAGTCCTGTGTTTATGAAGCCAGTAAATATATACTGCAAGAATATTCTGATTACCAAAAATCAAAATAAAAAACAAACACAAATATTTAAAAGAAAGAGAGAGACAGAGGGAGAGATTGGGGAACAGATGTTGCTGGAGGGGTGAGCGTTAGAAGAAGAGGGTTTTCCTATTGCCAGAGAATAGGAAAGATGTGTGTCACAGAGAAGTGGAGTAGTAGTGCACTTTCCAGCCCTGGTTTTTGGTGATGTGGTGAGTACTAATATTTACATTAATGCAGTGTTCAAGGGAAAGGTATAAAATTAGTAAGTTAGAGAGAAGAAACAGGTCCATAGCAACAGTTACTTTTAAAAAGCATGTATATTAAAAAATAATAAAATTCCAACTCTGATGTATGGACTTGAAGAGGACTTGTTGATCACCAGTAAAGTCCAACCAGTTATTTTTGAATGCCCCAGAGTCTCTGGACTTGCTACTTGGGAGGGGTAGGGGGATGATGGATTTGCTGGCAGGCAGCTCTTTTACTCCCTGATCCAGTTATTTCTGTTTAACTGGCCTGCAGGCTACACTGACTCCTGATTCCCATCTCCTGTGGCTTAATTTGCCCTGGAATTGTAGGGGATCCGGGAGATGGTAATGAGGGTCTGAAACAAAGTTCTGCCCTCCTTGCCAGTATGCTCAAAATGGCTGCAACCCATGCTGCATGATAATGTTCTCTCTCCCAAAGCAGAGATTCCACGGAGTTGCCCCAGTTTTAACACAGAGTAGAGCTCCCATTTGCACTCTCTCCATTCACAGCAGAGTGTAGGATCTTGGCAGGATTGTGGGACAATCTACCTTAGATTCCCAACTCTGTTTCCCTGCCTGCTTGTCTGAAATCACTACAGTCTGACCTTCTTATAGGTGGAAGAATTCTGGCCCCTTCTCTGCGGCAGAGATGCTAAAAAGACCTGATTTCAGCCCAATACAAATTTTCCACGTGCAGTGAGTCTCTGTGTGGCTGAAGGGATTAGACCAAGTGGAATAGTGTCTCCCCCGCTCCTGCATTGATTGGGGGGTAAGGATAGTTCCTGGCAAACAGCTGAGACTGAATTA
The DNA here is from genome assembly GCA_004027875.1 of Aplodontia rufa. Classification (NCBI taxonomy): domain Eukaryota; kingdom Metazoa; phylum Chordata; class Mammalia; order Rodentia; family Aplodontiidae; genus Aplodontia; species Aplodontia rufa. The sequence goes on along the minus strand of PVKS010013103.1, from coordinate 5,387 downwards.
GTTCCTGTTTTCCACTACTACACCCAAGTCTCTGAGTCAGTGATCTCCTACTGACTCATAGTGTTCAGTGAATCTTCCAACACGTTTACCTTGCAGAAAGGTAATTTACCTGGCATTTCTTCCTTCGGGTCAAGGAGAGTGCTCAGGCATAACTTCCCCTGCAGTCTACCTTCTTCTGCCCCACTCAACAGAAAATCTTAAGCTCATTTGTTATCCAAATAAAAAGCAAACTCCAATGTAAACTACAAGATATTTAAAAAAAAAGGGCCATGAAATGGAAAAAGAAAATAAATCATTGACCTTTGCAATGTAAATATAGCTATAGTGCTAAGGACAAATATATTCCATAGAAAATGTAATGCTAACTACAAACTCCATAAAAATAGTAAAGAAGAAAGAATTTTTATTTATGATTTAAAAGTAAAACTATTAAATCATCTTAGACTCTCATAAATATAGTAGTGGAGTGAAGAAGGATTTCATAAGCTCTTACTAGGGAAAGGAGAACAAAAAGGATAAAAGTCAGCATGGTCAAGGTATTATTTTAGTGGAGCAGATGTCACCAGAGGAAAAGAGTTACCACAGTGGTAGAAATAGGTGGGAACTTGGAATAACAAGACATGACTATTTCTCTAATTCTGAGTGCATCAATAGAAGATAAGCATTACTTGAATAGACACCACATAAGATACTTTCAAATAAATTAGATAATATATTGAAATGTTTTCAAATGTTTTCAAATATGAAAAATGACTATAAATAGAATTCCCAAACTTGTAGTACAAAACTAGCAGACATTTTCTTATAGAAAGCATATTTAAAGAAATGTTTGAAAAAATAGAAAATAAATGTTAGGCAAAAAAAAAAAAAAAAAAAAAAACAGAAAAAGAAGACTTGGAAGTATTGAAAGTATTTTTCAGGTAAAAACGTCATTTTTTTTATTTAGTTTGAGATTGTTCCTGGGACTTTACATATGTGGTAAGCTCTCTTCCTCTGAGCCACATTTCAAGTCAATTTTAGTTTTCACTTTTAAACATGATTTCACTAGCTTGCCCAGCTTGCATCAGGCTTGCAATGCAATCCCCCTGCATCAGCATCCTGATTAGCTAGAACAGCTGGTATGCACTGTCATTTGCAGCCAAAAGGGCCATTCCTCCTAACCACACATGTACCCTCCTCCATAAATTCTTACATGGACACACAGGTTTAACGAATCCCCTGTCTCGGAGACAGAGATTAAGTAGGCAATGCCCTTGAAACTTTCTATGTTGTGGATAAATACAGGTTTTTCAGATTCCATTAACAGAAAAAAAATACACATATACTTAAGTATAAATATAGGTTTTCTGTCTTTTAATTTCTCAAAGAACATTTCAAAATTTGGACAATAAGCAGAACCTGAAAATTATTTCATTGACATTAGTCAATGAAAATGGTCACATTACAGATCACATTTTTAATGTAACTCAATAAAATTCAAAATAAGAACGAATAGTTGGATCACAGATATTTGGGGTACTTACATGTTAAGTTTAATTACAAATAAGAATGTTCAATAGCATTTCTGTGAAAGAAGATATCAAAAGGACAATTATAAACTACCTATAAATGTATTAATAATATGCACATTTTGTTATGTAAAACAAATGCTTAGTTAAAAAAGAAGTAAATAGGTCTGAAGCAGTGGCTCAGCGGTTTCGGCGCTTGCCTGGCAAGCACGAGGCCCCAGGTTCAAACCCCAGCACCACGTACACAACTAAGTGTTGGAGCAACGAAGGCCATGTAAAAAAAACTAAATAAAGTTGTTTCTCTCTTTCTCTGTCTCTATCACTGTCCCTCTCTCTTAAAAAAAAAAAAGAAGTAAATATTAACAACCTAGATAATTCAAATAGAAACATATCCAGATAATTACAAATTTGGGTTTATATTAAAAGCTAAAAAATAAACAACAAATTGAGTCAGAAGTAATAAGAAATTATTAACAGAAATTAAAGCTTAGATCAATAAAAAATGATAAAGCATTTTAAAACAGAAAAAGGAAAACGTATGTAGCAGTTTATTCATTATAAAGACCATGGATGGCTAATTTTATTCATCAACTTGATTAGGCCATTGTAGTCTGATATTTGATCAATCAGTATTCAAGATTGTATGAAAGTATATCTTAAATGAGATTAACACTAAAATCAGGAGACTTTGAATAAAGCAGATCACCTAGGTTCTTAAACTTGAAATGGAGACATGCTGGAATATACTCATGAAGCTGGATTCATTAAACCCCCAAATTCTGATGAATATTCTTTTCTATCAAAGCATGTCTTCCCCTTTCTGAGGAAATTAACCTTGCATTAACAGAGGAAATTCTAGTGGACTCCTCTGAGGAACTTCCCTTACAAAACACTGATACTTTGGGCTGGAGTGGTGGCTCAGCAGTCAGGGTGTTTGCCTGGCATGCAAGAGGACCCAGGTTCGAACCCCAGCACCACATACACAACAAAGTGTCAGAACAATGAAAGCCACTTGAAAAATTAATAAAATTGATTCTCTCTCCTTCTCTCTCTCTCTCTCTCTCTCTCTCTCTCACTGTTCTTCTCTCTCTTTTAACAAAAAAATAAAATAAACACTGGTGCTTCTATCAGGATCCATCCTTATATTTATTTTTATTTATGGTTCTCTAATTAGATTCAAATTTCGTAAAGACCCTAAAGATGAAAAATAATGTGTGGTTTATTACAAGGTGCACCCTACTACAAAATAAATTCATTATTTTTCTAATTCATATAAAAATTTGTGGAATGTGTGTGGAAATGGATATTAAAATGTGTGGGTTAATAATTGATACAACATAAGATTCTCTTAATGAATTCATATTCACTTAACAGAGGTTCTATGTTTAATATTGGGGATCAGGGAATTAGGTTGGTCTGTTGATTTGTTGAAAAATAGACAAAACATGGCTCATAATCAATAAACTTGAAATGCCAAAGCCCTTTGTATATTGTGGAAGAACAGAGTCAAAGGCTTAATGATGTTGAATCACTAGATTTGATTTTTCATTTAAGAATGCCCTATACTACAAAGGTCTAGAGGGCACACCATTCACTGCAACTGTAAGAAATAAATTTGTGAGGGTATCCCTGAAATCTTAGAAGAGGTCTTTGATAACTCTTATTTGGTGACTGGAACTTACAATGGGAATTACAGCCACTTGAATGGGATATTAAATGCAATGGGAGTAATTAGTTGCTAAGGTGGTAGGAGCCAAGTGGTGGCACTCACATTCCAAACTTTTATTTGACATGATTGCCATAGGACTGAAGATTTAAAAGAGCAACCATAATTGTCTGACTTGCAAAGACATATGGGATTGCCTGGTTAATCTTGATGTTCCTAGAAGTGAGACAGAGGAAATCTACTAAATTCTTATTTAACCTGCATGTGCATAGACATTCTAGATCAAGTGAATGATTTCCTAACCCCAATGATGAAGATGGAGAATATAAAACTCATTCCATTGTTGACTTGGGCCAGTTTGAAGACATAAAACCTCTTGAACGAAGAAGAGCATGGGTTCCCTTAAATATGCATCCCAGTACACTGCCAACATTGCACATAGTCATGATTCTAAGCTTTTCCTCTAAAGGAATCTACGACATTGGGGTGTTACTTCACACTGGCTCTAAACTGGCAATAATTCCTCAAGACCCAAAACATCCTTTTTATCCACCAATTGGAGTTCTTAAAACCATCTTTCATTTATTTCTGCAGTTCCAAAACGCATGATTACAAGAGTTGTGCTTAAGAACTGGCAGTACTGCCATATCAGTTCCCTGAGCTTCGAGATGAAGGTTATTATGGTGAGAAAGGCCATAAGAAAGCTATTAAAACTGCCTCTGCCTAGGAGACCAGTATACTAACAGCAATACTACATTCCTGGAGGGATTGCAGAGATCAGTGCTACCATTAAGGACTCAAAAAATACAGATATTATGATTTCCAACACATTCAATCAAATTTCCTACTTAGCCTTAACAGAAGAGAGATGTATCTGGAAAAAATATAGGGTATTCATGTAAGCTAAACTAGGTGGTGACTCCAGTTGTTGCTGTTGTACCAGATGGGAGTTCAATGCTCGAGCAAATTCACACATCTCCTGGTATCTGCTTTATGGCTATTGATTTGACCACAATTAAATTTCTCAGTGCCTGCTCATGAGACCCATGAGAAGTAGTCATCTTTCAGCTGTAAAGTCTATCAACATACCTTTACCATTCTTCATGAAGCATATATCAACTCTTCAGCCATGTGTCATAGTTTAGTTTGGAGGGTTTTTGGTTACCTTTCCCTTCCCCAAGATACATTATTAGTCCATTACATTGGTACACAGTACTGATTAGATCTACTGAGCAAGAAGTAACAAGAACTCTAAAACTTGTTGGTAAGACAATGTATGTCTGAAGAAAGTAAACAAATCTGATTAGAATCTAGGGACTTTCTAGGTCAGTGAAATTTTTGTTGATCCAACAGTGTTTGGGATTGTAAATATCTCTTTTCTAAGAGAAATTATTTCATCCAGCATTTTCCATAACTGAGAGAGAAACAAGTAACTACTGTATTTCCTTGGATTTTAGAAGAACCACATTCCTCATTTGTTTGTGTTATTCTGGCCCATTTACTGAGGTACCCAAAAGCTGCTGGCTTTGAGTGGCAACCTGGATAAGAGAAGAGTCTATGACATGACCAGGCTTCTAAGGGATTTGCTCCTTTGCCCTATGATCTAAGAGTTCTTGAAATATCATTAGCACTATCTGGAGTGCTGGAATGCTATTTAGAACTTTTGCAGGTCCCCATCATAAGACCTCAGCAGATATTGCTATAATCTCACAGCCAGCATCTACCTGGGGGCCCCTGTGGTCCTGGTGAATTGCCACTGAGGCAGGCACAGAGATTATATGCAGTGAAATTCAGGTTGAAGGTACAGGAGGGAGTGCATCTCACGTTCCCTCTTCGTGTGATGGCCTGAGTGACCAGTTGAAGAGGATCAGGAAACTGAACACAGCCATGTGGTTAAATGTGGGGCCTGGGATTTGGAAGGCCACATCATGGACAGTGTGTGAGACTTGCCATGCCCCCTCCTCCAGGATGGTTGATTGACCCATCCTACAATCATGATTCTCAAGATGTGTCAAATGCCAAAAATGCAGAATAAAAAGAATATCAAGGGGGCTGGAGGGGTGGCTCAGCGGTTATGGCGCTTGCCCAGCATTCATGAGTACACGGGTTCAAATCCACCACCCACATACGCAACTAAGTGTCACAGCAACGAAAGCCATGTGAAAAACTAAAAAAAAAAAAAAATTCTCTATGACTCTCTCTCTCTCTCTCTC
>PVKS010013102.1:0-51841 GCA_004027875.1 Aplodontia rufa | reverse complement strand
CTCTCTCTCTAAAAAAAGAAAAATATGTTCAAAATATTTCTAGTGAAAATTAGAACTCAAAAGAGCATGATATCTTTAAAAATCTAACAATGGGTTTTCAAAGGCCAGACAGTAAACTAAAATTATGAAGACATAATAGAAACATGTTAATCATTACATTCTATTATCCAAATGAATGTGATAAATTTCCATTCATTTGAGTTAAAAAGGACAGAATTCAGAATGTAGTACTGCAGGCCTGCTTCAAACCATCCATCTTCACTGGTGATGGCTATGATCCCATGGCAAGTGTCTGACCTCTTTAATTAGTCAGTTCCCTTATCTACAAAATGGATCAAAAAATACAAACTACCACACAGGATTGCTAATGTAAATAACTGGTACAATCCTCACACACAGTGAACCTTCAATAAGAGTCATCAGGAGAAGTAATAGTTGTGCTAATAAGAATGAACAGAACCCTCTACTATAGAAGCCCCATACCATCACAGTATAGAGCATTTTTGCCAGATAAATTATGAGTGAAGCAGGCTTTGTTCAAGCTAGATGTATTCTCTATTATTGCTTCTCTTTTTTATTGAAATTCAAACTAGATAATAAAACAAAGGGCATGAGTCACTCTAAATAAAAATCTGTAATACAGTTCTTCCAAGCAGGACTACCAGCTTTATCTAGAATCATCCAGTATGAATGAAAATTATCTAGACACGAGTTGAAGTGCTTAAAAGCTTAAATAGGTTCAACTCGATCTAGCAGTCACATCAAGATATTTCTGTTATTGTGAAAAATTAGTGTAAGGACTCCTGGACCCAACACATACAAATGCAAAAATATAGAGACAACATACAGGAAGAGAAAACATCCCTGCTGATGACTGAGTGATTAACACAGGCCATATTTATGGGTATTCTCCTGCTGAATAAAAGAATTACCAGCATAACAAAAATATATTTATAAATAAAATATTTAAGTTCAAAAAATGTGATGAATTTTTAAGTTAAAAAGTTCAGTATTAACAAGGGTTCCTAAAGCATCACAATTCAATTTATAATAGCAGAACTTAAAGTTTGAGTCTTCAGTACTTGTTTAATGATACACAATGTCAACAACATCTACTTCATATAAAGGCCTCTTAAAGAATCTGTTTCAATGAAAATTAATCCTACAATTAGGAATTTTTTCTTTCAATTAAATTGTTAAGTCCATTCCCTCACTGAATACTACTGGTCTTTAGTCATCTATTCTTTCCCCATAATTTTTATTGGTACTTTATAGTTGTACATAATGGTTGTTACATATTTATTTGCACATGCACATGATAACAACTCCAGTCCTTCCACCATTATTACCTTATTTCAGTTTATCAACTTAACAATAAAAAGCAAAACAACAGACTGTAACCTAAGTGAAACTTACACAAAAATTTATAATTACAAAGATATTCATTATATGGTCATTTATAATAATAAATTTAAAATAACCTAAGAACCTATGAAGAGGAAAATGGTTAAATAAATAATACACATATTTGTATTTTAAAAATCTTAAAGTAAAACAAAATAACAGAGGCCTTCTGTTTATTTTCTTATGTGTAACATTTTTATTTTCCGAATTTTCTAACATGAGTAATTATTAGTGTGATAACAAACACTACATTTTTAACTTAAAAAAATTATGACCTTATGTTGAATTAACCCTTAAAAAGAAACAAAAAGCAACTAAGAAAAGTATATTACAAACCAAAAATTCATACCTTTATATCAAAAGGTGATTTTTTCTTGATGTGAGGAGCCCAGTATTTACATGCTAACTGTAAAAGTAAACATTATAAACAATAAGTGACAGGTTCATACACTCTAAAGCTGGAAGGCTAAAATCATTTAAGGAAAAGATGTTTCTTAAGGCAGTATTAATATTAGGGGACAGAGGACATTAGCATCTTCCACCCTACCTCATGAACTCTGCCAGTAGGGCCGTGCACTGCAACACATCACTATGATTTAAAAAATCAAAACATACTGTACCTTTTCAATCAGAGCTAAAGAAATTGTACAGCCACATTAAAAACCAGAGCCTAATATATTCAGCATAGTGATAAGGAAACCCAGGTCTTGAAAGATTAAGTGATCTGCTCAATATTACAGTTAGTTATTAGTTGCGCAAGTATTAAAAACCAGATTCAAAGTCTTCACAAATACTGATAATAGTTAAAACAATAAATCTTTAAAAGTTTATTACATACCCAGACACACATAAAGAAAATCTTAAAAAGACTTTAATTTATAAGCTTGTTACTATAGAGAATACAAGAGTTGGTATATTTCAGCAGAGTGAGCTTCACTTGGAAATTTAAATACACATATATCTCTTCAGATATTTGGATTGTATAACATCAAAGAAACAACATGTTCTTATTATTTTTTTTAACTAAACTACAATATCTTAAAAAATAGAAAACTCTGGCAAGCATGAAGACTTAATACAGTGTGTGGCATACTGGAGGTACCCAAATCATATTTGATGGATAAATGCTCAGTGAAAGGATGGGTGGACATATGAAGTAAAACCTAACATGTTACCATTTCTATGAGGCTTTCCTCAACCCTACCTGGTGATAACTGCTTCTTTCTTCTCTTCATTTTGTAAATAACTTCACTGTAGTCTCATCTTTGTGTACTATGATTATCTGACTGGTTGATTTTCTTCTACATTTAACTGGAACATTTAAGAAACTGGACGTACATCTTCACTTCTATAGCTCAGCACCTAACAGCCAACATACTTACAGAGTCCCTCAAGCAGAGGGACACTAGCTCTGAGAAAGTCTCTAAAAACAAAATAGGAACTGCCCACTTATATGGCACTTACCCAAAGAATCAAACACATTTCAACTCAATACTTCTGTGATGTCCTCATTTCCTCATTGTTCCTGAGGGGCATCACACAAGCTCAACCATCTTCTCCTTACATCATACCCTTAAGAAAACAATCTAATTTGGTTTAATGGATTCAAATATTTACAAATAAAAATGTCTTAAGTCCTTCCTAACTTCTGACTGAAACTGCTTACTGTACATATGAACTTGATTAAGGAGCCAGCAAACATTAAACATCTGCCCTGTCTCTTTTTCTCTGAGTTTCTTATTTTCCTTGGGGGTTGATGTTTTCTCAGATATTACCACTTTCAAGTACATCCTGCCTACCCCTGAACTCTCCAGCCTCATATAAAAAAAAAAAGTTTCCATTCTCTACTTAATATAGCTATGACAGTATACATTGTTCAAAATAAACTTTATTGAAAACCAAAAAGGAAATAAAAATACAGTAATATAAAAACATGGTCACAAAATTCAGATCTTTTAAATTTAAACCTCTTGGTGTCATTTATTAAACGAATAATTAAAAGGACCTTTTCTGGCTAGGTGTGTCATATGCTCAGAAATTAAGAGAAAGAGGAGGAGGAAGAGAAAAAGGAGGAAGGATGGGGAAGAAGAGCAGGAAGAATGGGAGAAGGGGGAAGAGGGAGATGAAGAGAGGCAGGAGAGGGATGGGAAAGAGAAGGAAAACAAACACTGCGGCCCTAATCCCCTCTATCTTAAAAACCAATTTTTCTACTTTCCTATCTATATTCCAAAGTCTATTTCAAATGGCATTTTCTCAGTGAGAATAACAGCTCTGGAAACTTTTTTCTTAGGTGAATATAATTATATTAAATTCTGTTCTCAAAGCACTTCTCTCACATCTCTAGTCTAACATTTCTCACATTAAACTGGGATGAGTTCTTTTATATTTCTTAAAATCTCCATCCAAAGACTGTGAATGCCCTCATGAAAAGGATCACCTTTCTTTGAAGCCCAGAAGCATGCAAACAGTATCTGGCAAATATCAGGTATTAATTTTAGCTATCATGGCCCACAATTACCAAGAATCTTCATTGCTTCCACTATATCTTTTTTTTTTTAAAGAGAGAGGGACAGTGAGGGAAAGAGAAAGAGAGAATCAATTTTATTTAGTTTTTCATGTAGCTTTTGTTGCTCCAACATATTGTTGTGTACATGGTGCTGGAGTTTGAACTTGCATACTCGTGCATGCCAGGCAAGCACCTTAACCATTGAGTCACCGCTCCAGCCCCCCTTCCACTATATCTTAATGGCCTAGTACCATTTTTTTATTGGTTCACTCATCCATTCATTCAACAAATAGTTACTCATCACACAATGTGTGCCTAGTATAATGCGAGGTACTGGGAGTACATAAGGAATATAACAGACCTGGACTCAGTCTTAGCAGTCTAATGCAGGACCACATATGTTGTATATTTAAACAATGTTCTCTGGGCCATCTCAGTTCTACGGTTTTAAGTATCATCTTGGGTCAGTAATTCCAAATTTATATTCAAGCCCAGACCTAACCAATATGCTCTACTCTCACATTTACAACTGCCTTCTCAGTATTTTCAACTAAATGTCTAGTAAGCATCTCACATTTAATTTGGCCCAAACAGAACTCATGATATTCCCCTACTAAATCTCCTTTCTCAGTCTTCCCCATCTCAGTAAATGTCCAAAGCATTTACCCAGTTGTTCAAACTCTTCTTAATTTGTCTCCACTGATCCACAATCCATTATCAAGTCCTACTACCTTAGGTTCAGAATATAACCAATCTACTTCAAACTTTATTAGCAAGGGCTCTATTAACTCTTATCTAAACTATATCCCTATTACTACTTTTGCTCTCTCACCCTCATTCAATTCCCACATTTTAACCAGAGTGATCTTTCAAAAATATTATTTATCAGATTATGATTAAAGTCCACTGTGTTTAGAATGAAATCCAAATTTCTTACTCAGTCTCCAAAACTACATATGATCTGGTCCCCACATATCACTCCGTTCTCGTCTGGTATCATTCTCCCTCTCACTTTTTATGTTGCAGCTGACCTAAAATCCTTTACAAGCACATCTTAAGGCATTTGCGCTTGCGATTCTCTGGACTGTTTCTTTGGTCTTCTTAAAACTGGCTCCTTTCTTGCATTCAGGTGTTAGCTTAAATGTTACCTTAGAGAGCAGACTTTTCTCACTGCTCTCACCAGTCACTGTCACAACATCCCGCCTCATTTTCTTTAAAGCCCTTATCAAATGTCTGAAACTGTATTTGTCTGGCTCTTCCCTCTATAATGTGAGTTCCATGAGAGCAGGAAACTAATAAATCACTTTCACTGCAAAGAAGCAGGTATATGGGAGAGAACTGAAGTTGATATTATTTAAGACATCAGGAAAAGCCTTTCTAAAGTAGTGTAGAAAGATAAAGGAAAGAATAAAGGAATATGGAATAAAGTAAGGATTTAAAGTCAGTCGTGGTGGCATACACCACTAATCCCAGCAATTCGGAAGGCTGATGTAGGAGGATTGCAAGTTCAAAGTCAGCCTCAGCAACTTAGTGAAGTTCTAAAAAACTTGGTAATAACTTTTCTCAAAGTAAAATATAAAAATGGTTGGGGAAGTGGCTCAGTGACAAAGCACCCCTGGTTTCAATCCCTGGGACTATAAATGAATAAACAAATAAAAATATATAAGGATATCAAGGACAGAAAACAATGTCAAAAAGCCAGGAAATGAAAGATAACATGGCACATTCCAATAACCCAACGCAACATGGCTAAGGCACAAAATTAGAGGAAAGCGAAAGCATAAGCACAAGTCAGACTATAAAATGCTTTTAAGGATTACAATCATTATTTTAAGTGCAGGTAGAACTATTTACACATTTTAAGAGGGCAAGTGATAGGACCATATTTTGTACTGTTGTAAAATTACTCTGACAGCAACACAAAAAATGGGCAAGAGGGGAAAAAGAGAAAAGAAAAGGTGACAGGAAGCCCTGGTTCAGGCAAAAAAACAATAGTGCCCTGGTTTAGGGCAACAGAGGTTTAGAAAAGGCAGATTTAAAAGATACTTAGACTTTAGATCTGTGGAGGTTAAGGGAAGGCAAGGACTCAAAATGACACCCATGCTTCTGCTTTGGAAAATCTACAGAGACAGGGAACAGTGAAAGAGGCAGGTGGGCTTAATAACGTCTGCACTGAGCCATTACACTCTTTCCAATTCCCAAATATCTAATAAGGATAAGGAATGTTGTGTTTCCCTATTACAGGGCTCACAATGCACGACAGTTAGCACGTTCTAAATGAATGCTTTCAGACGATCGGATTACTCTCTTCATGGATGACCTACTTGGAGCAGGCGTCTTGTCAGATTATTGTCGTTCTGCTCATTGCCAAGAAAAAGCCTAAGTGCCCTTCAAGTCAGTCCCTGTGCTACAAAGCTTTCTTGCCAATCTCCGACTTCGGTGGTTCCTTCCTTTCTGAATCCAAGGCTCCTGCGACAAACTCCAAAATCTGACACACAGCAGTTTTGTCTCCTTCCTCAACAGTGAACTCCTCGAGGCAGGGCAGGCTCTTCCCCCTCGGCGTTCCTAGCACCCAGCAGATACTGAGTAGCAGGACTGGAACGAAACGAACTGGCGAACGAACGCCTTCCAGGGGCACCCAGACCAGAAGGAAATGCCACCCCACCCCACCCGCCAGGCCTCAGGGGCTGGGACGTCCTCATCCTCTCGGAGCTCACCTGGGTCACGAACTCCGCGTTGATCTGGGACACCGTAGGGGCTACGATTTTCTTCGGCTGAGCAGGGGCGGCCATCGCCACACTCTCCTTTTATTCCCGTAGAAGCAAAAGGGCCGCAGTGGTCCCGTGGGGACCCGGTGTACCTTTAAGAAGCTGCTGCGGCACCTGGCCTCCCGACGAAGAACCCGCTGCCCGGAAATCGTGGGCACTCGATCTACAGGAACCCGTACCGCCGCCCGTACGTTTCTCCGGAAGCGGAACGAAAGGAGGCCGGAAGTCAGCGCCCCATTGAGCACTGAGTGAACGAGCTAGAGAGCCAACAGCTTCAACCTCCCAGGAACACGCCCCCTAATGGGTGGCAGAGAGAAAAACACCCGGCGGTCAGGATGGGGGCCACAGCACAGGGAGAAGCCAGGCCTATAGTGTTGGGGGGGTTTTCTTGTGATAGGGGTCGGAAGAATGGAGATTTGGGGTTTTTTCATCCTTAGAGAAGCTTTCTCAGGTGGCGCACGCCTGTAATCCCAGTGGATCTGAAGGCTGAGGCAGGAGAGCAGCAAGGTCAAAGCCAGCCTCAGCAAATTAGTGAGGCCCTAAACAACTTGACAACTCGGTGAGATCATCTCCAAAAAAAAAAGAAAGGCTGGGGATGTGGTTCAGTGGTTAAGTGCCCCGAGTTCAAGCCCAGTTACAAAAAACACCACATACACAACTAAGTATTGGAGAAACAAAGGCTAGATGGAGATATAAATCAAACTGATTCCTTCATTCTCTCCCTTTTTTAAAAAAGCCAAGTAAACTTTCAACTGTTTTATGTAGATACGGATTGACATACAATAAACTGCTCTTATAGTGTGAAATTTGTTTTGACATGATTATACATCCATGAAACCAGCACTAAAATCATAATAATGTGCACATGTAACACCCCTAAAAGTTTCCTCATGAACTTTTGCAGTCCACCTCTACCACTCCTACCCACTCATGCTCAGGCAACCCACTGATCCTCTGTCACTAGTTTGGTTTTCACAGTTTTATATTAATTAAATATTACAGTATAGGCCTTTTCTCTCAATAAAATTATTTTGGGATTCATCTATGTTATTGAATGTAATCTTTTTTATTATTAATATTCCATTTCCCGGACATAACACAGTAGGTTAATCTGCTAATGTTTCTATGAGCATTTGTGTATATTTCTTTATGTAGACATATATTTCCTCTTAAGTAAATACCTAGGAGTGAAATGGTTACAAGTGATAGGTGTGTGTTTAACTTTTGAAGAATCTTCCAGCCTTCCAAATAGTTGTACACCAGGAGCATGTGAAATTTAGTTTCTGCTCATCCTAACACTTAATATAGTCAATTTTTAAAATTTTATCCATTCTAATTGGTATGTGATGTATCTCAGTGTGGGTTTAATTTGCATTTCCCTAAGGGCTAGTAATGTTGAACATGTTCTCATGCACTTGCTTACTGTTCATATATCTTCCTTTGGAAAGCATCTGTTAAGATTTGTTTTTAAATTGGATCACTTGTTTTCTTATTCCTGAGTTTGACAGCAGATCATTCATAAGTTTATATATAAACATTTCTCTCCAGGATACTCTTCTGGATAACTACAGTCAAGAAACCAGAAATACTATCCTCCAAGAGAAGGAACTGGAAGAAGGGGGAAACAGGAGTAGGCATGGCTTATTCTATATTTCATACCCTTTGGTACTTTTGAATATTGTAATATATATGACCTTTTCAAAAGTGAACCATGTGAAAGAAACAAAATGTCTATAGGTTTGGAGATTAAATGTTTAAATGTACAGTTCTTTTCTCCTCTATATTCTATTTTAAAAGTTTGTATATAGAGCTAGAAAGAAAACTTTGCATGATCACAATTTTAAATACAATAGATTTCGAATATACAGTTGACATTTTATTTCCAAACATAGTGTGTATGAGACAGTAAAATAAAATCTTCACTAGAGCCTTATTGATGAATGTTGACACATAGGTAATATTTTGACAAACCGAAGCTGCCATATATACTATTATAGTTACAGCATAGGTAAAGCCTTGAAGCAGGCCCTGCTGGAGGAATGCTACAGCAGCAATAGGCTTGAGGTGTTAAAGTCTTAAACTCTAGGGAAAGTAAACTGTCTTTATAGATGATCACAATGGAGAACAATTTATTGGAAATCACTTTGGGGAGATGAATTTTCAGTGGTATGTTAGATAGGTTGGAGTAAGGTAACCTGGGGATAGGAATACATACTGAGAGACTATTACAAATCTAAGGCTAAAGAAAGGGAACTTGGTAAAAAATGAGAAGGGAAGAATATAAATGTAGAAGTCACTAGGGAAAGAATAAGTGGAAATTCATCCTAAGTAGTTGAAAGAATCATGGAACCATAAAGCATGTGGAGAAGACAGAGTAGGTTCTAAAAGAAAGATTATTCCATTATACAGAAAGACATTATATAGAAAGACAGTCTGTCATAGCAGGAAGAGATCCAGGTAGTGATTAACAGTTCATTTTCTAATTTGCCTATTTACTGAATTCATAATATATCTCATAATCTTGTGGCCAAGAGGAAAGCAAACCAATAAGCTCCAGAGCATATATAGCTTTCTAGTGTTCTATGTGAATGGTTCTAATTTATAACACCTAGCTGGTTTATGACAAAATGGAGCACTGTAATTTCCCTTCTTCTCTATCCACTTTCCATCTCTTTTCTTCTTACCAATTTTCTTAGCCATATCTTTGATGGGTTTGAACATTCTAAAATTATGGTGTGCATTTTACAGCCTTTCCTTCATCATATAAGCTAACATGTGTTTTGTAAATAAAAAAAGCAAAAGAATCAGGGAGTCAAAAAAGAAGGGTTTCAAAAAGCAAGACTGTCAACAGTGGCAAATGTTTCCCCAAAATCTAAGAGAACAAGCATTTCATTAAGACCATGAGTTAGGCGATTAAGAGACCATTGGTGACCACTATCAATCAGTTGGGGTATTTTGTTGTTATTATAAGAAAATGAAATTAAAGTTGACTTTAATCTATATGTGTCTGCATGTGTAAATAAAAGACGTCTAGTGACAAGTTAGTCTTCTGGCAGTTGATCATTTCTAGCTCCACTTCTCTGTGATTCTTTAGGTTTTGCCCTACCCCAGCCCATTGTGTTTTGAATTCATCTCCTGACTAGCATACCTCATGATTCCAATCACTGAAATAAGGATAAGGTTTCACACTGTCTCAGCCTAGGTCTTTGCTTATCCCTGAACCAGGTAAACCTGGTTTACCTATTCCTGAAAAGTCATGATGGCAAAAAAGAGACATGAATATTCTGACAAACTTAGATCATAACCCATTGTTGAGCTGTCACTAGGATTAGTCTAACTTAGACTATCTGGCTGATACACAGGGAAAGAGAGCTGGTGGTTGCAACTAACAATGACCATGGTAATAGCCATTGAGAGAGCAACCCCCAAGGGACAGTAAACAAAACAGTAGATAATAAGGGGCTAAGAAGTCAGTGAGTGAAGAGGAAATGGAGGAAGTAGGTGAAAGATAAATTTTCAACGATTTCTAGAAGGAAAAGAGTAAAAATAATACAGTAGCCAGAACAACAAGTAAAATTGAAATTACTGGATATCATCACCACCACCTTTTTTTTAAAGCTAGGTACAAATACATCTATTCACACTTATATTCAATCCTATAAGGATTACCTATCCACACCTCTTTCCAAACACACCTTCAAATCTGACCGGTTTTTATATCACTCCTAGCCAGCTGTGTACTGAAGGTAATCCTCCCTCCTTGTTCGTTGTTGGTTCAGAAATATTCTTCTGCAGCAATTTTGGTAGAAGTGAGGGTTTTTGTAGACATCTGCAAAAGTTGTTCCTTGCTTTCATGAATTTCCAGATCTCTCACCTCCCACCCCATTCTACCTCTCATGAAGGAAGTATGGGATATTGATTATAAACAATGCATCCTAAAACCAGGAAAATAAAGGGAAATAGCCTGTTACTGTGAAAGACAGTGCAGACAGAAGGAAGCAGAACCAATTCAACTGCATTCAATAGCTCTAAAGCTGATCTCGTCACTGAACTTCAAGTCATGTAAACCAATCAAGGTCCTTACTGCTAAAGCAGTTTGAGTCAGGCGTTGTCATTTACATCCAAAGACAACATAACTGAACAATATATGGAATTTTTTAAGGTACAGGGAAAGGAACCAATGGAGAGGGAAACACTAGATACCAGGAAAAAAGGACTTATTAATGAAGTTCCTAAAAGGGAGCAAGGAAGAAAGATGGATGAACGTTATTGAGACAAATGATGAGAAAGGAATAAAGATAAGAGATTTGCGAGTGAAGAGGAGGGAAATTTAGAGTACATACGGGATTGGCTTTTTTCTCAGCGCCAGAGAAGGCAAACTCATGCTCTGAAAGTGAATGAAAGGGTCTAGGGTCTAAGCAAAATTACAAATTTAAAGAGGATCTGCCTCTTGGTCCATCAGCCAAGTCAAGCACCACTCCCTCCAGAGCTGGCTTCACGCTCCTGACTCCCCCTGCACCTCGCAGGGGCCATGGGTAGGCCTCTGTGTACTTTCCTATTGCATCTTAAGACTATCCAAACTGGCTGTTTCCTGACTCAAGAGACAGACCATAGAGCCTGATGCTTTAATGAATCCTTCTTCCACTTCTGCCACTAGCTTTCCAAAGTAAACTCTACAGGCCAGGCTTCTTTTCTCCATCCATGGCCATATCCCCAGTCATTTTGTACCATTACATAAATTATATAAATACAATATGTGAAGACATTTTGCTCTTCATTTTGAAACAATTTTTAAGCTTGTTCCAGGGATCTCTGTGCTGCTTCTGCTGTACTGGTCTTTTTGTTAAAAAGAGAAAATAAAAATGGACAAAATTCGTCATTATTTCATTAATTTGTTCTTTCAATACACTTAATATAGGGGCTGTGAGCAGTGGCTTGATAGATGCACCACTTGCCTAGCATGTGCGGAGATGCAGGTTCATACCCCAGCACCAGGTACACAGCGAAGTGTTGGAGCAACGGAAGCCACATAAAAAACTAAATAAAATTAATTCTTTCTTGCTCTCAGTTCCTCTCTTAAGAAAAAAAAATACATTTAATACATATCTGAGGGCCTAGAGTTTGCCAAACACTCCAAAACATTTTTTAAATGAATTTCATTATTTTCCAGACACATATAGTTCATCTCAATGGTTCTCAATGTGCAGTTTCATGACAGCAATAACTAACCTGTGTAAAAGCAAACTCTTGGGCCCAAAGCCAAATACCAAATCAGAAACTTGGAGGGGATAGCCCAGTAATCAATGCTTTTAGTAAGACCAATGCACACTTAAGTTTAGAACCAGTGTCTAATGGAAGATTAACAGTGACAAGAGTTGCTGTAGTTTGGATATGGAATGTTCCCAAAGGGCCACGTGCTAAAGAGTTGATCCTCTGCTTGGTGCTAATGGAAGTTGGGCCTGGGAGGTTTTAGGTGATTGGGTTGTGCGCCCTTTAAGGGGATTATGGGACTTGAGTCTCCTGTTCTTTCTCATCACTTCCAAGTCAGCTTGGGGTGAGCAAACTTGCTCCACAATGTGTAGTACCTCACTACAGGTCCAGAAACAACAGAGCCAATTGACCATGGACTGCCTCCAAAATAGTGCCAAAATAACCCTACCCTTTTTTAAAGTTGATTATCCCACATATTTAGTTAGAGTAACAAAAAGTTTATACAATTATGACAAAAAGTAGTGGAAGCACAGGGAATGGAGGATCTAGCTAAGGCAGAAAGGCTCCCAGAGAAAGTATTTGCACTCAAACTTCAAAGAATCAATAATAGCTTGCCTATGCAAATGCAAAATGTTTTATATAACATTTAACATCAGTGTACTATTTTCTTTACAATTATGCTTCCTCATTCTTTTCAATGCTAATAGAATTCTAGTACTTACTCCTGAAATTCTAAACTCTTATAATTGACAATAGGAGAAACTGCAAGATAGGGATTAACTGTTCCCTCCTTCCCTGCAGCTTCTAAAAAGCAGATACCATTCCAAATCACAAAATAGTTTCTACAAATGTTATTTCTAACAAAGGATTCTTGTAAGATACCCAGACTTGTCCTAAAAATACGCGTGATTCTAACTGGTAGTTTTATATAACATACATATTGAAATTTATTTTCTACATATTGAGTTTTAAGCACTTGTTTTCTCCCATACTTGTGGAAAGAAAAAATAAAACCAGACTCAGTTTCTTCTTTGAACAGAGTATCTTTGTCTAAATTTAATTAATACTTGATAGACAAGGGGGAGGTGAGGAGAAGTAGGAAGGAGAAAGAACAGAAGTCATCCTTGTCATAATAGTATGGGAGAAACTACTTCTATAATTCATTGGTACAAATTGGCAGAGGAAGGACAAAAAGGACGGGCAAATGGATAGGTAGGTATATCATACAACATGCAATGAAGTTAACTGGTACTCTGTACATAATCAAAGGAATGTAATGTTAACAGAAAATAAAAGATTAAATTTCATGTAAGTTCAGAACAGAAGGTTGGATTTAAGTGGGTCCACAAATATATTTGACAATCAGTACCCTGTTCCAATAATGTGAACTTTTTTCTTTAAAAAAAAAAAAAGGACAAGCTGTGTAACTTAAAACTTTATTTTTAAAATATTCTGAGGATTTTCAAGATTTTAACCACCATCTACCTCCTATGAACACATACATTTTTATCTTAAAATGATAGGCCTTATTTCAGTACAAAGAGAAATAATAATTCTACTAACTTAGCTAATCAAACTCCTCCAGTAAATAAACATGCTTCCGACTGAACCACTTAAACTAAAAAGTCTAGTTCTCTTTAAAAAATATTTATGAAGGGCCCCTCCCCTCGAAAACCAAAGCAATTGGTTCAACAATAGTAACAGTTAAGCATGCAGCAAACCATCATTTAACAACTGTTTAGTCTTCTTAACACGAATGTATACTTTATTTTCATTCCTATAAAGTTTCCATAAGAAGCTTGTAATGATAATAAAGGTAAATAAGTATTTTGTTACAGGTACTTCAAATAGCACTACAGTATATCTTTGACAAAATTTTTACAATTTTCCAACTTTCAATATGAAACAGCTTAAAAGGCCCCCCCTCCCAAAAAAAAGTATAGTTCAGTATAATTGCATCACTTAGGCAAATAAAGTCTCATAGTTATACAAGCACAACACTCAGAACTCTCCCTATTTAGGTTGGGAAAGAAGTATATAAGACATTTCCATCAAATAAAATTACATAAATAGCCTAAGCCAAATCCATAATGTCAAACATTAAAGAAGTAACTTGAACTTTTATTCTTGGAAAATATGAACTAATTATTTCTTAACTTTATGTAATAGGCGTGTTATTGAAGAGTTTTGTGTAAATTGTGCAAACTATATCTTGCCTGCACTGGAGAAACATTTTCTCAAGGAAACATGAGGAGATATTCTTGAGAGCATGTGATTCTCATTTGCTTTACATGGATGCCTCTCCTTAAAATACAGGCACATTTGTACATCACTGGGTATTACAATGTCTTATTTCATCACTATAAATTAAACTCAAATTACTTACAATTCACTTGTGGTAAAAGCAAGCAGACCAAACCCCTTCCCTTTCCCACCCTCTGTCCCCACAAAAGACAGTTCTTAGAATACGATGCAAAACTTACAACTGTTCATTTAGCCACATTCTTAATAGAGGGTTTTTCACTATATTTAAGTGTGCTAAGATAAATACTCATCTGTTCTTTTCACCTTAGAAACACAATGATTAATTTCTTTTGTTACTAGAAAATGTCATTCTTAAAGCTTTTATAAACAATGGAACATATGAAGGACAATTTGTGATTATGAAGTTCCTCATAGTTTAGGATTAAATGAAATACTTCCCAAATTATGAGTTCTGTTTAGAAGACGGGTAACTTCCAACTCCATAGGCATGTTATTTCTACACAGGGATAAGTACCTTCCTAATTAAAATATAACTCAATAAGGATTAAAGTAACATTCTTTAGCATGTTTCAAGCAAAATTATAAAGGAACAAAAACTAAAACTACATATATTCATATCCATTTGATCAAACTTAGTAGAACAGATGTAGTGAAGTCATAGAACCATTCAATTAAAGAGGCATTAAAACAGTTTTACTAAAGTAAATGTAAAAATCTTATGGAAATGCATTTCTCTAGGTGAGTTTTGTTTATGACTACCACCATCAATCATTAACAAGCAAATAAATTAAATGCATTTACTTTACTCCTCTGAAAAGATAAAACTGCATACATTATTAAAAAAAATTATGGCACTTGGAAAATATTTCTGGTAATTACAACAAATGTATATGGATGTATCCTTGCCTCCAGCCTATTTTTAAAGTTCTTTTGGAGAAGACAATAGCAGTCAGAATAACAACAAAAAAAAATCTGTATTTTTAAAACTTGTAAGAAAAAAATGTTTTGCAATAAAATTTGAGCTATAGGAGGACAAAATTATGCTTTCATGTAAAATAAAATATAGCAGCACTATTCGCTGCAGTTAAAAGGCCATTTTTGCCTCTCAGTCTTTTGATCATATATATATCTTAAAGGAATAGTTCCTTTAAAAAATAAGTTTGTACAACGTGGATTTATAATTTCCAATACAGCCAAAGTATGCTTATAATATTAAAATAAATGGTTATTTTATGGTATCATGTTCTTCCTTCTAAAAATTAATTTGGCTGTTCTGAAAGCATTGTATTACTTTTCAATATATCTTGTCTTCTTACCATGTAGCAAGCAACTGCCTGTGCAGTCAGTCAAAATGCAAGCTTTTAGATAAAAATCTTTTAAATGATACAAGATCACCACAGACAAAAAGTGTGTTGGTGGTTTTCAATTACATAACTGAATCTAAGACAGCTATTTTCTCTTGTGGTCGCTCCTTAAAATGAGTAAGTTGATGTCTCTTCCAGTGAGGAGCCTGTCTGAATGTTTTTCCACAAACTGAACATTCAAATGGTTTCTGTCCTGCGTGAATTAGATAGTGTCTTTCCAGTTTAGATGGAGATCGGAAACTTTTACAACAAACACTGCATTGGTAAAGGAGGCCATCATTTCTCTCAGGATGTCCTGAATAACTGTAACAATGGTGGCTCTGCTCCGATTCCATAAGTGCATTAGAGAGATAAGGCGGTCTGTTCCTATAGTGGGTACCAAGAATATCCCCTGATTCTGTCTTAGCTTCTGTTCCAGATACCTGATCTGACTCTGAACCCTCATAGTTTGGAAAACCAAGAGCCTGACATTGTTGGGAGGCATTATAGCTAACATTATCACCTGGATGAATGAAAAGTTTGTTCATATTTTCAAGTTCTACTTCATAAACAGATCTATAAGCACCCTTTTCAATATGTGTTTCTTTATGTCTTTTTAAGTGAGCTGACTGTCTAAAAGATTTCCCACAATCATTACAGGCAAAAGGTCTCTGTCCGGTATGAATCAAATAGTGTCTTTGTAGTTTAGATACAGAAGGAAATTCTTTGTCACATTTATCACAGGGATACATCTTATGTCCAGAATGTATGTTTTCACTTGGAACTGAAAGACCACACTCAAGTACTTCACAGTCATTAAACAGTTCCTCACCTGATGAACCGTAGACTGACAAGTCTTTATTATTCACTGAACTATCCATAGTTACTATGCTTTCTGTGGTAAAGACATCTTTTAAATTTTTCCCCATATTTTGGCTCTGGAATTGCTTTTGCCAAGAAAATGGCAAAGTCAATATTTTCTTCTTTTTATTACCAACTGTCTTAAATGTTCCATGTTTGCCAAGAGAACCCATAAATGTTCTTTGGGTTTGTTCAGAGTTCTGTTCACCAGAAACTAGATCACTATTTTTCAAGAAACTGTTTTTAAATGCTTTTTTTTCTGTTCGAAAGTTATCTAATTTTTTACCCCTAGCACGTTTAAGCTTGGCCAAGATTTTTTTAACAATGGTTTTATAGTTGTAGCTTCTTTTGAGCTTGCTTGGAATTTTGCCACCTCTGGCAGGAAAACACTTGTGTCCATTGAGAATCTGCTCTGATTCAAAACATTCTTCACACTCTGAACACTGAAAAGGGACAATATAAATAGAGTGGACATCAAGTGGATTATTCTCAGACTCACCCATATCACCATCTTCAAAACCATCTTGCTTTGTATTTAACTTATTAGGCAGGGGGCATGATTCTGGACTCTTCACCTTTAATGCAAGAGTCTGAAAAGTCTTATTCCTAGTATGGATTTGTTTATGCTTCAGAAGTTTGCTTTGAATCTTAAATCCTTTTTGACAAAAACAACATTGAAAAGGTCTTTCTTCTGAATGTGTGAGTTGGTGGATTTTTAAATGAGTTGACTGTCGGAAAGATTTACTGCACAGGACACATTTAAAAGGCTTCTGACCAGTATGAATAAGTGCATGCCTATCAAGTTTTGATTGTGACGGAAACATCTTGCCACAGATTGTACATGCATGAATAGTCTTTCTTCTCTTCGTTGTGCTGTATGTGGGATCAGGTTTAGAGCATGGGTGTAATGCCCATCTCTCCTCGCTGGCAAAAGTGTTATACACTCCATATACCGGCTTTTCTTGCTTGGTCTCCAGCAATCTTCTGACCTGCTTAACATCATTCTGATAGGTTTCATTGTGAAGCTGCTGGTGCTTCACAAATGTCTTCATATTTTTAAAGTGGCGTTGACAAATACTACATTTAAAAGGCAGATTATGAGTTAGTTGATGTCTCTCCAGATGAACTAGTTGTCTAAATGTTTTATGACAAACCTCACATTCAAATGGTTTTTGACCAGTATGAATGAGATAATGTCTAGCCAATTTTGATGGTGTTTCAAAGTGCTTGAAGCAAATATTGCAAATATACGGCCTATTTCTAGGCAGTTTGTTGGCTTCTACACACTGCTGAATCTTTAGCATTTTAAAATTGTTTTCAGCCATCATAATCTTCAGTGATACACTCTGACACTCTCCATAGTGTTTTCAAACTCCACAGATGTCTAAAAATTAAAAAAAAAGTATTAATTTTAAAATTCTCTATTCATATGAAAAGAAATAATTTATGATGTCTCCTTTGGCTGAAGATATTAAGGATAAAGGAGAATTTGGACTCTTTGTGTTTCCAAGTAAATTAATAACCATTTTAGATAAATATTCAAAATCATACTACTACTTTCACACATATGAAGATAATGTTGAGTCTTTGGAAGAAACATCTAACCATATGTAATTTAAATTTAAATTCTCCTATTTCATTATTAAGTAAACTTAATATTTTATTGCTTTTTCACTTTTTAAAAATGGGCTAGAAAGGTAAAGTATATAAAAATTAAAATATATACTAAAATATAATGTATTTGCATTTAATTAAAGCACATATTACAGATATGCTCTGAGAATGGACTATTCCACTTACTGAAGTTACATTTCTTAGCCACATTAACTCTTAATTACTTCTTCGGATCAACAAAGACAACATGGTCAACTAGGAAAAAAATTCTGAAGACTTGGGTTCTAGTCCTGGATTTGCAGCTACATGATCCTGGTGGTGGAAAGAGGCAAATACAGATTCCTATCTGTGAAATGGGGAAATACGTGCTGAACTGACTACCACATCATGTTACTGTGCAAATCAACAGAGATAACACATGTGAATGTTTGGGGAAAACTTGAAGCGCTATATAAATGTAAGATATTGTTTAGCTCAACACTAATCAAATTTAAAATTTTTATTCTTATCTCTTCAATAACATTTTGAGCATTTCTAACTAAGAGATTTATAGGGTTTTTTTCTAATTTCTCCTTTCCATTTGGTTATGGACTTCCCCCCACCAAAAAAATGTACAGAAAAATGATGCCAACAACTTGTATTCATATATACTTATTTATGAATAAATAATTATTTGATTGTTGAAGGTGGTTCATTTGTCAGGCAACATAATAAAAAAGGTTATTTTGGCCTTATAATATGCAAAGATAAAAATGTCTTCCATATATAACACATAAAAGTTTAACAGGTATTTCCACAACCATCTTCCATACTATTTTCTTTATCAGAAAAGCCAATTTTCATTTTCTTCTACTATCATACTGACAGAGATTTACCAAAAAAAAAAAAAAACCACTATGCCAGCTCTCTCATTCTAATGTATTTTCCAGTTGAAATTAGAGTTGACAAGTCTACTAGAAACTCAGGGTTTCTTTGTCAGCTGATTTGGCAAATAGCCAACATATACATTGTTTACTGCTTTCTCCTAGAAGACATCTCAAACACAAAATCAAATATACCAATGGTAATTTTCTTCAGCAGTATGTATTTTGAAACAAAAGTAAAATTAAATACTTCCTACTAGTTGTTTTATCACTGTTTTTTCCAAAGTACAGTTCACTACTCATTATTTGACTATGAAGTCAACCTAGTGAATCATGATCAGCATTTTGTTTAATAAGAGTAGAAAGTACCAGAACACCATCATATAAAAATAAATACTGTTTTGTGAAACATCTATAGAAAGAGGTGAAAAAGCTTGTGAAAGTTGTTCCTAACATACTTCTTTGCATAACAACAGACAGAGGAACCTCCAATAACTTCTTATAAATGAATCGCCTCAAAGTGGCAAAGTAATCTATTAGAATGATAAAGATACGGGTCCCTAGGATGAGAAAAAATTACTAAGGAAATCATCAGTGTCCAGTTTTTCTTCACTTACCCCAAAATATTTATTAAAAAATCATCCAATGAGAGGCCAAATGGAAAAAGCCACAAATAATGTGAAATAAAATCATCTGACCATAAGCTGCTATATCAATTTATAAAATATACCACATAGCCCAGCAACAATCAGCTTAACAACTTTAACAACAATTAACTGTTGGTGCTATGAATATGCACTATCATTACAGTGAGCTAGAGAAATTACAGGTAAGCAAGTTCCAAAATGCTGACCGAGTATTGCGAGGTATAAAAGCCATAAATCCAGTGAACTGCCAAAACTCAACCACTTAATTTCTGTAATTAGACATCAAAGCGATCAATCAGGACAATGATCCAAAATGAAAGTAATAATCAAGGCTTTATTTACTTACTGCAATAGTGTAAAGCAAGAACCAAAACAACAACAAAAAATCATAAAAAAACAAAACACTGGTTCTCCAGTGGTCCATCCAACAGAAGGACACTAGGTAAGGGTTAAGTGGATATAATGTATGGGAGGGAATCTTTTTGCCACAGAGGAGCTCCTAAGAAAAGCTCCTGCCTTTTGTGGACTAGTGAGTTAATAGTGAAGAACTAGAGTCAAAAATGGAGAAAGGAGTCAAAGGACTGGAGTCCAAAATGAAAAAAAAAAAAACAAGTGCCTCAGCTCAGTCATGGTATTCACTAGGAGGCCCTCCAAATGAAGGCACCTGGGCCAGGAAAGAAGTTGCAGTAAATGCAAATGCATGACTAACTTGCAACTTCTTTCAGGAAACTGCAACTTTTGCACTGTCCAGGCACTAAGCCTGGTATGGGAGGGCAGCTTTCCCCCCAAGAGGCCCTGCAAGCAAAGACAAGTAATTGCCTAAGGTCAGGCCATAAGATTTTGGTCTGAAGATGCACTTCTCAATTCTCTGTACCTTTCTCCTTCCATTTAATAACTATCCTTGTGGAATGGCCATAAAAATTAAAAAACAATGATAATGACAAACCCACACTAGAACCATAGAAGACAACCATTTCTGATTATAACAGGGATTGCCTACCTATAGCTCCTGTGCCAAAAAGGGTCTACTGTTGATAACCAGTCACTAGCATCAGGAGCACGTTCTATTGTCATTTTCCTCAGCACATACTGAGAATCCTATATTGTAAGAATCATTTGTGTCAAGTGGTGATCTCATCCTCTATTTATAAGTAAAAGGTCAGGGATTTCCACACTCCAACTGCAATCCCACATGTACTCATACAAGGATGCACACAGCGTTCTAAATCCCATTTCAAATTGTCTAATACTGTTCTCTCCTGACTTTTTTTTTTTTTTCAATGACATTAAAAAACTCAAGCTGGGCTGGAGCGGTGGCTCAGCAGTTACGATGCTTGCCTGGCATGTGTGAGTATGCAGGTTCAAACCCCAGCACCAGGTACACAACGAAATGAGGAATGACAGTCACATGAAAAACTAAATAAAGATTGCTTCTCTCTCTCTCTCTCTCTGTCCCCCCTCTTTCTAAAAAATAAAAAACCCAAGCTGACTATAATTTTTACGTTAAATGGAAACTAAACTGTAGATTTGCTCAGTGGCTCAACAGAGAAACTACTTTGACAAGAGGAAGACACTGATACCTTGGATGACTATAAAAACTGACCTCAATGAAATTCAATGCTGCCTCAAGACTGAAAATGCCTGATTTTGTTTAAATTAACACCATTTTTTAAAAAATGTTCGGATTTCACAAAAGTAAATGAACAAGAAGCGAAAAACCCGAGAGAATCGGACAACTTTCAGTTGGGGACTACTCTCCGGGGGCATTTACACAGCCTTCGCCTCCTCCTCGCTGGTTTTGCTCCACTAGTCTCAGCCTCGCCCGCTCTCGGGGCTCTTGGCCTTGAACCCTCACCTCTCCCTCCCGGTGGGACTACACTAAACAAAGGACCCTGCAACTAGTTCTCAGCCTACTCGTTCACAACCGGTGAGCACCTAGGGGTGAGCAGAGTCAACTATAAAACCCCACACCCGGGGAGGAAGGGCAAGGACGCAAGCTCCTCTGAGGGGAGCCAGGAAAAAAATAAAAAGCAAATGTGACACGACGGACAGCGGGGGCTTGGGGAGCGCTTCCCTCCGTGCCTTCACGTCAGAGCTTCCCGCTCCCAGTGCAACAAACTCCAGAGCAGGCAAGTGGGGAAAGCAGCTGAGGGGTGCTGAGGCCGTGGCACCCCTGCTCTGGGTCCCCCGGCGCCTTGGCGGCTTCTACGCAGGCCTGACCCTCCCCGGGGCTCGCTACACCTCGCACTCGGGTTCCTGAAGTCTTTCACACGCACCTGAGCCGGCCAGGGCCGGGCAGCCGCGCACCTCACGGCGCAGCGAAGGCAGCAAGCGCACGTCCGCAGGGTCGGCGCGGCGACTGACTGAGCGCGCAGGCGCGGCGCTCGGGTGCACCCAAAGACGCGGTCCGGCTGGAAACCGCTTCCCCCAACTCGGGGCCGCGGTCACCCCTGGGCCGCCGGACCGTCCCGGGCACCCCGATTACAGAGCGCGCTCCCACGTCCGGCGCCGCTCGCCTGCAAATCCCGGGGCGCGTTTCCCGTCTACTAAGAAACCACAATTAGGGAGGAAAACTTTGTAAACAGGTCTAGAAGGCTCAAAACGCGACTGGAAATGACAGTCGTGTCCAAAGCCCGCTAGAGGGCTGGGATGTAGCTCAGTGGCAAAGCGCTTGCACAGCTTTCACAACGTCCTGGGTTCGACCCCCAGTTCCAAAAAAACAAATAATAAACCCCACACAGAAAAAAAAAAAAATCAAAGCCCGCTAGATTAGTCCTCTGTAACGCAGAGGACCAGCGATAAACAAACCGCCGTGTATTAGGGTTTTTCTTTTCTTTCTTTCTTTTTCCCCCCCTAGGTCGGTCCTCAGCGCGCTGCTCCTCGTTTGCCAAGGTCCCTACAGCGTGGAGATCAGGGGCCTGGGCGTTGTGGGACATAGTGAGCTCCACTTTGGGATCTGTCAGCTGCGGACCCGGCTGGCCTCGCTCTGCCTCGATCATTTGACGCATCTTAAATGTCTGCAGCGTACAGAGCTCTGCGCTCAGCGTCTTAGTTTCCTACACGCCCTGATAATTAGATGAAACGCATGTAAATTGCCCAGCATAATTACTAGTATGTAACAGCTCCTCAAAGAACTATTATTATCTATTAATTGTTATTTATATTGAGTACAACAACTTTATGGAGTGATAAGGTCCAACTTTAGGGTGAGGAACGTGGAGCTGAAAGAAGTTAAGGAACTTGACATTACACACCTGACAAACGTAGAGGTGAGATTTGAACTCAAGTCTAATACAAGACCAGCACTTTCCATTCACTGTGGCTTCACAAATTATAGATATTTCAACATTTTATGTAGACACAAGAGCCAAACGTTGTAGCACGCTTATAAACTAAGGTTGCATATTATCTCCGAATAAGAAGCTAACGTGTTTACTAAGGGTTTTAAGTACAATGGCATTTGAGAAGAATTTATTGTAGATTTTTTGCAGATTCTGACTGTAATTATCTCACCTTGAGACAAGGATGTGAGAGTAAGTTTCCAGAAAACTTTTCCAGCTATAACAACTTTTTCATTACTTTCCAAGGACCATTGGCAACAACAACAACAAAATGTTAGTTTCCAGTGTTGGTATATTTTCCTCGGGGCGGGGGGGGGGGTTGTGGAGAAAGAGGGAAAGAGAGAAAGAGAATGTTTGTGTTAAGCTAATGAAAAGGAAATTTCTACTTTGCATGTAGTAACATGAGAAAATGACTAATAGTAAATACACTTTTGCTTCTAACATAGAAACCCTGATGGAGTCAGATTTATGAAGTTACTTTTTCCTATAGTCACTTCTTCCAACAGAAGCATGGATGCAGAAGGGAAAGGAAGAGCTTTAGGTGTCCCAAATGCTAATCCCAAAGTGGGATGTTGTTATTTCATACAATCCTTGGAGACCTGCTCCATTTTGCAGTTTCTCCTAGGGAACAAAACTCAATCAAGTCATGGAAATAATTCCATCCTCCATCAGCCACATAAATTCTTAGAAGAGATATCCAGACCCTGAGAGAATGTTACCTGAAATTGCAGATCAATAGAGGATAAGAGTAGTTGTTTATTCATTGCCTGCAAACAAATAGGCCTTTGCACCAAAAGCCCAAGTATAGAGCATGAATAGCAGTTAGGACCTAGATAAGCTATTCTCCAAGGCCATATATCCCATGTGATATTCTTTTCCATTTACTCTTAGACATATCTTGGGAGCCTCTTATTAAAAAGATGGGGGTAGGGGTGGGGAAGTAATGTAATCAGAGTTATCAAGGAAAATTTTACTTTGGTGAGATTTGAATTTGCACTTAGTAGTGGGTAGACTACAGATAGAAAATGTGAGATCAGTGCTGAGAATTGAAAGCGGAAGGCTAGAAGGAGAAAAAGGTAGTGTGAAAAATAACATGACGTATGTTTGCATTAGTAAATTACCTCTATAACTTACTACTTGACTTCTTATAAGTTAATTAATCTTCCTGAACCTTAGTTTCCTCATCCTTAAAATGGGGCCTTATTCATTTATATACCAATCATGAAGGATTTGCTTCTAGGTATATAAAGATGAGGCAGTGAGGCCTTTGACCTTAGCGTGGTTTTCAGCTGAGAGGAGAGCATATGGACAAACAAATAGAAGGTAAGAGACAATACATATATGGTGATTTGGGAGAAATATTATCTAAATCATTTTGAGGACTTCTAGAGGAGATGGCCCCTAACCTTAGGCTTCATCCGTCCATCCATCCATCCTCTGCATATTCTGTGTTCCAGGTCCTGTTCTAGGCTCTGAGGATAGAGTAACAGACAAATTACTTTCTTAGTCTCTGACTTAGTAGATCTTATGTTCTACTGAGAAAGGCACACAAATTAAATAAAATATATAATATGTTAAATATTCATCAAAATTGAAGAGAAAAAGTAAGACACAGAAATGAGCTATGAAGGTTTTGGGGTAAGGATTGTTGGCATTTTAGTAGATGGCCAGAAATGGCCTTATTAAGAAGTTCTGTGATTTTTTTTTAAATTTGCAACCTGATGGAATTGAGAGATCTAGTCCTGCCAATGAGAGTTCGTAGGAGGCAACACTGCACATGAGTAGGAGCTTGTTTTCTGGACAATAGAATGTGCTTTGGGGAGATAGTGGGGAAAGGAAGGATAGAGAATATTCTAAACACAGAAGACAGTGAAGAAAAAGCATGACAAATGGGAAGCTATGAGTAGTTCAGAATTGTTGGAGTATGAAGTGCAGGTTGGAGAGAGGGGAATGGCAGGGAGTCACTTGTTTAACCAATGATTTTAAACGAATTCTGCTCAACAGGCTTTTTCCAAGAAGCCAGAAAAGTCTTTCTATACAAAGATTTTTCTCCTATTTTCTTTTTCTATCTCTTATCAAAGATAATTGTTCTTGAAAGCAACCTACACTTTTAGCATATTTTATAGTAGTTTTTAATACCATAAAGGCAGAATTTTTTAAATTAAATTTACATGCTGCAAAAGCTGCCTTCCTCTCCTAACTAACAGGCCTGGCAGGGAGGTTCCAAACTGCTTCACTTACCTCTCCTTTCTTCTCTGCCTTCTTCTCCTGTGGAACAACCAACACAACCATCTGCTTGCCTCTTGCAGATAATTTACCAAAGTCTGCACCCCTCAAATGTCAGCTTCTACTCCCAAGAAATTTCAAAGAATTTTCCCAACAAAGAGAGCTCTCCCTTTATGAGTATGTATGTATTTTGCATGTGTGTGTGTGTGTGTATGTGTGAATAAACCCTCTCCTGTCCATTATATACTTCCTAAAGAAAAATATTTGCAGCCTCTTGTATATCTTGCTATATAACTTCTGAAGGCCTTATGGGGAATGAGATGGAAAAGTAGGGGGTGGTAAGTAGAGAATGAATTGAGATGCGAAGATAAAGCACAATTTAGCTGTATTTTATTTAGGGCAATTGGATCACCTCCAACTCACAGGCTAGTACCAGTTTCCTAAATGAGTCCTGTAACTTTCTGAAGTTCCTTTGTTGGTAAGGCCTACTTATTGAATTTCTGGGCCTAGTTAGGTGGTTTGATTGTCCTACCCATCCCACCTCACTTCCCAGGTGCTGTTGTTTCAAATTCAGTAGCCCTGAGATTCCAGAGTCATGTAGAAGGATGGCAGGATCACCAATATAAGAGTTTTACTCTTCTTATTTACTCTGAGAATCAAGGCCAACCTCTTGACTCCACATCATATAGGCCTGTGACTACTTTAAATTCTTTGTTAGGTATATGCCAACAAAGAAGAGAGGAACAAAATAAGCTATTTACTGAGCTTCTAGCTTATGGGATCAGAGAGCTTGAGACTATGACCATCTCCTCTTCTGGATCATAATTTCTGAAAGATAGTGCTAGCATTCTCATAGACACAATCTATCAAAAAGCATCTGTCCTTATAAGAGCCAGAACAGGTAGTCATTTTCCTTTTTAGTTGCCACACCCAAGTAGGACTTTGGATTTGGTTATTTTGTTACTTTTTGCTTATTTAATTGACATAAAATTATATATATTTGTGGGATACCATGTGATGTTCCCATGTTTGCGCATTGTATAATGTTCAAATCAAGGTAACCATATTTATCTCCTCCAACAGTGATCATGAGGATGAAAACATTCAAAATTCTTTCTTCTAGTGGTTATGAAATATACAACACATTATCGTTATCTGTAGGCACCCTCCTAGCCAATGGCACAGCAGAATTTATTTCTCCTGCCTAACTTTAACTTAGCCCTTCTCTAGCCCTATCTCCCCAAATTGCCCCAGCCTCTAGTAACCATCACTCTAATCTCAACTTTAATGAGGTCAATTTTTTTATTTACCACCTATGAGTAAGATCACATCATAATTGTCTTTCTATGCCTGGCTTACTTGAGTTAAAGTAATGACCTCTAGTTCCATCCATGTTATAGCAAATGGCAAAATTTCATCATTTTCATGGCTGAATAAATTTATTTGGGTACATATGCCAGATTTTCTTTACCCATTCATCAGTTGATGGACACTTCAGTGTTTTCATTTCTTGGCTATTGTGAATAGTGCTGCAGTAAACATGAGAGTGCAAATTTCTCTTTGACATATGGATTTCATTTCCTTTGGATATACACCCAGTACTGGAATTGCTGGATCATATGGTAGCTCTATTTTTGACTTTTTTTGAGGAACTTCCATTCTGTTTTCCATAATTGCTATAGTAATTTACATTCCCACAAACAATGTATAAGTGTTCCTTTTTTTTTAACCACTTCCTTGCCATGACTTATCTTTTGTCTAACTGAAGTGAGGTGATTTTTCATTTACATTTCCCTGATGATATTGGATGTTGAGCATTTTTTCACATATTTGACATTCGTATGTTTTCTTTTGAGAAATATTTCTTCAGGTCTTTTGCCCATTTTTAATTGTACTATTATTACTGTTATTATTTTGTATATTCCTACTGAGTTGAGTTCCTTACCTATTTTGAATATTAATCCTTTATCAGATGTATGGCTTACAAATATTTTCTCTTATTCTGTACACTATCTCCTCACTGTTGATTATTCCTTTTCTGTGCAAAAGTTTTTTTTAGTTTGATGTAATCCTATTTGTCTATTTTTATTTTTATTTTCTGTGCTTTTCAAATCTTATTTTTAAAAGTTCTTTTCCATTCCAATGTTTTGAAATGTTTCTCCCGTATTTTCCTTGTGAAATTTATATTTTTAGGTCTTGGGGTCTGGAGCAGTGGCTTAGCGGTTATATTTTCAGGTCTTACATTTAAGTGTTTAATCCATTTGGATTGACTTTTTATATGATGATCTAGTTCAGTTCTGGTATGTGGGAATTTCCAATTTTCCTGGGACCATTTTGTGAAGAGACTGTACTTTCTCCGACGCATGTTCTTAGCTCCTTAAAAGAAAATCTTGTGTAGAAGGGCCTCCTGCTTTGTTCTTTTTGCTTAAGATGGCTGTGGCTATTTGGTTTTGTGGGGGGGGATGTGTTCTATGTGAATTTTAGGAATTTTTTTGAGTTCTGTGAAGAATGTTATATTTTGATAAACTGCAATAAATCTGTTAATCTCTTTGAATGGTATGAGCATTTTAACAATATTGATTCTTCAAATTCATGAGGGGGGATGTCTTTTCATTTTTTTGTGTCCTTTTGATTTCTTATATCAATGTTTTATAGTTTTAATTGCAGAAATATACCTTCGGTTAAATTTATTTCTAGTTTTTTTTTCAGCTATTGTAAATGGGATTTTTTTTAATTTCTTTTTCAGATAATTTTCTATTGGCATATAGAAGTGCTACTGATATTTGTACCCTGCAACTTTTCTGAATTTGTTTCCTAGTTCTAATTGGTTTGTGTGTGTGTGTGTGTGTGTGTGTGTGTTTCTGTATGTGTGGAGCCTTTAGTATTATGTCATCAGGAAACAGTGGCAATTTGACTTCTTCCTTTCCTGTTTGGATGTTCTTTTGTCTGAGCACTCTGGCTAGGATTTCCACTGATTTGCTGAATAAAAGTAGTGAAAGTTGCTGGGTGGGGTGGTGCATGCATGTATTCCCAGAAGCTCCAGAGTTGCTATATGCTTGTTATATATGGCCTTTATTATATTGTGGTATGTTCCTTCTATACCTAATTTGTTCAGCATTTTTTATCATGAAGGGATGTTAAATTTTAGTGTATACTTTTCCTGCATCTATTTAGGTGATTGTGTGGTTTTGCCCTTTATTTTGTTGATGTGAGGTGTCACATTTATTGATTTACATATATTGAACAATTTTTGGATCCCTAGGATGAATTCCAATTGATCACAGTGAATAATCTTTTTGATGTACAATTGTATTCCATTCAATAATATTTTGTTGAGGGTTTTTGCATCTACATTTATCAAGCATATTACCTATATCTTTCTCTTTTTTTCTTGTGCCTTTATTTGTTTTGGTACGAAGGTAATTCCCTTGTCTTCACTTTTTGGGATAATTTAGAAGTCTTACAGTTCTTTAGATATTGGTACACTTCAGCTGTGAGGCCATCTGGTCCTGTGTTTGATGGGAAGCTTTTTATAACTGATTCAATCTCATTCCCCATTATTACTTGTTCAGGTTTTTCTGTTTCTTCATTTGGTCTTGGTAAGGTGTATATGTCTAATAATTTGACCATTTTTCTAGTTGACCAAATTTCCTAGTGTATAGATATTCATAATAGTCTAGAATAATCCTATGTTTTTCTCTGTGCTATAATGTTTCTTTTTTCATTTCTGATTTTATTTGGGTTTTTCTTTTTTCTTAGTATAATGTCAATTTTATTTATTTATTTTTAGAAACAATTGTTGATTTTTAAAAAAAATTATTCACTATTTTATTTCTTTCTGCTCTATTCATTACTTTCTTTCTAGTAACTTTGGGTTTGGTTTGTTCTTGTTGTTCTAGTTCCTTGTTGCTTATTTGAGATCCTTCTGCTTGTGTGTGTGTATTAGTTGCTATAAATTCCCCTTAGTACTGCTTAGTATCTAGATTCTATAGGTTAAATTTGTTGTGTTTCCATTTTAATTTGTTTCAAGAAATTTCTAAATTTTCTTCTTTTTCTAAAGTTTCTTCCTTAATCTATTGGTTGTTGAAGACTACTATTTAAGTATCAGGAAAAATCCGAACCAAATGTCCAGGAGCAGACGTTTTTTATTGGGACAGGTGGCTCTAGGGCCAGATTCACCTTCACTGGTCCACTAGAGTGAGGGCGGGCAGGGGAAGTGGCATGCATGGCTGGGCAGCAACTGGGGTGGGCAGAGGAAGTTCGGGGGCCTTGTCCTTCAGGGATTGGCTGGGGATTCCATTGATCACTGGGCAATTTGGAGATGCCATTAGGGATTGTCTGCCAGTTTCTAATTAGGTGTCCTTTCCTGCGTGTGGGCTACCTGATGCCCTGCCCCCATCCAGCCACCTGAGGGCATGGGCTGCCTGATGCTCTGCCCCCATCTGCCTGGAATCAACCTAACAAGTAGGTTGCTTAATTTCCATATACTTGCAAATGTAGATCTCAGAGTTTTTAAATGTTTCCAGTGGCTGGTGGATTCTGGGAGCAAATGTGGGAGAGCAAATATTTAAGGCCTGGCTTCCTAATTAGGTAATCATATTTTAGAAGTCATGGCTTTTGTTCAAGGCCCCAGGGTTCTTTTAGTTGTTCATTCTCACCCAAAGTATGATAGCCAGTTATCCCGTGGTCAGTGGTTAGGGGGATTTTGTAGGTAGAAATTTAAAGTCAGATAGCTGAATTTTATCTCCTGCCCTGCCAGCTCTGTGTAGCTGGACTGGTGCCTTCACTTCTAATTCTTACCAATTTTCTGAATTTTTCCTCCTATTTTTTTTTTTTAAGAGAAAGGAGTGGGAGGAGAGAGAAAAAAATAATTTTTATTTAGTTTTTTCATGTGGCTTTGATTGCTCCAAGACTTTGTCTACATGGTGCTAGGGTTTGAACTTGCATAATTGCGCATGCCAGGCAAGTGCCCTAACCACCGAGCTCCGCTCTAGCCCTTTCCTCCCCTTGAATAAATTTTTCCTCACCTTTTTTACTGGTGCATTATAGGTGTACGTACTAATGGGACTTGTGACATATTCATACATGAACACAATATAGCAATGTAATCTGGCCAATATCACTCCTCAGCATTTCCCCCTTCCTCCCACCCCTTGATCCCTATCCTCTACTGATTTCCCTTTGATTTTCATGAGATCCACCCCAACCTTTGTTTTCTGTTTTCCTCTCTAGCTTCTGCATATGAAAGAAAATGGAGGACCCTTTACCTTCTGAGTTTAACTTATTTCACTTAACATTGTGGTCTCTAGTTCCATCCATTTTCCTGTAAATGTTATAATTTCATTTTCTTAATGGCTGAATAAAGCTCCACTGTGTACATATACTATATTTTCTTTATCTATTCAACTATCGATGGACACCTAGGCTCATTCTATAGTTTAGCTATTGTGAATTATGCTGTATATATTAATATATACTTGTATATAAGCAAGTATATATTAATATATACATGTATACACAAGTATATATTTATATATACATGTATATATAAAGCATGTATCACTGTAGTAAGATGACTTTAATTCTTAAGGGTACTTTTTAAAAAACAAGCAGTGGAGAGGGTTTTTCAGATTTTTACAGTGATACAGGGTTTTTGAGATGAGGCCTAACTCTCTGCTCCTGGTGGCAAATGGAGTCTGGGCTGAATATAGATTCCATCAGCCAAAATAGCCCGCTTCTAGTGTTTGCAGCTATTCCCAGTTAAAACTGGGAATTTGGGTTGGCTGCAGATCTCTGCAGCCGAAATAGTGTTACCAGCTCCCCAGCTAAGAGATGGGTTTTTCCCCTGCAGCTCTGTTGCAGCTCTTGGTGTGGAAATTCACCCCAGGAATTCGGCACTAATCTTAACATGTTCTTGAAGAATAAAATTCACGGACAACCACAGAAGGGAAGAGTAAAAGGAGTAGGATTTATTTAAGGAAGGAGATCAGAGTCTCCGCAAGGTGGAGGGGTACCTGAAAGCAGGACACTGATGTACATTAGGCCAGGGATTATATTGGTTTGGGTAGGAGCCTTGATTAAGATTCATGTAAAGCAGGCATTGAGAAAAGCACCAACACTGTTGGTTAAACTCTATGCAAAACAGGCATTGAAACTAAGCACCAAAGTGATTGGTTAAAATCTATGTAAAACAGGTAACAATTCTTTCCTAGTACCTATCTATGTCCACCCCCACTTCTTAGTTTTCCTGCCTCTGGAACAAATGAGTTGCTCCCTTAGGTAATCCTCGTGGTCATTTGCATTTGAAGGCCCTGAGCATGCCTGCTAACAACTCTCTACTGGCTAACTTCTAGGTGTGGTTGAATGGGGCCCACGGTCCTGTCTACCTAGGCAGGTCTCCTAATTTGTCTCCACAGGAAGTTATCAGCTTCTCTTGTAATAAATACCTTGCTTAAAGTTTTTCTTATAGCAACTTGATTCAACAATTCTGATTTTTTCCATATGTCATCTCAACAGCAACATGGAATTGTTGTTGCTACAGCTCCTTAAAATTTAACAGAAATACAAGGGTCATTTTTTCTTCCAAATATAACATTGTCAAGAACCTGAATTATAAATCCAGACAGTTTACCACACTGCCAAATAGTGTTATGCACTTAGCTACCCACAGTACCCAAAGGAATGCATTGGCAGCTTAGAGATTTAAAAAAATAATTCCTAATTCTGAATCAGAGAAACAATTGTCTACATTCCAACTGCAACCTCTCTAATATTTTAGGGCATATAAAATCCTCCTTTCTGCATCACCTAAAAATGTCTGTACAGCAGATTTCTTATGGGATGTAGTGTTCAGTAAAGACCCTAGTAGACAATCTCAAATTCAGAGTCTAATTTGCAAGGGACCCTGTTTCAGTAAAAGTAGCTGTCATATAGGAAAGTTTAATCAGCCCAGTAAAGAGTTGAACTGTGTCCCCGCAAAAGACACACCTCAGGAATCTTTATAGATGTAATTAAGGATTTCAAGGTGAAATCATCCTGGGCTTAGGGTGAACCCTAAATTCAATGACTTGTGTCCTTGCAAGAACAAGAGTGGACACAGAAACAC
This sequence comes from Aplodontia rufa, assembly GCA_004027875.1. NCBI lineage: Eukaryota > Metazoa > Chordata > Mammalia > Rodentia > Aplodontiidae > Aplodontia > Aplodontia rufa. The sequence goes on along the minus strand of PVKS010013102.1, from coordinate 19,687 downwards.
ACAGAGAAGGTACTCTGAAGACAGAGGCAGAGATTGGAGTTATGCTGTCACAAACTCAGGAATTTTGGGGCCACTGGAAGCTGAAGAGGCAAGTAAGGACTCTAAACTAAGAGCTTTCAGAGGAGGCACAGCCCTGCTACCCCTAATTTGAACTTTTAGACTCTAGAACATACGAAAGTAAATTTCTATTATATTAAACCACCTATTTTGTGCTATTTTGTTATGGCAGCATTAGAACGAAAATTCAAATATTTTTATTTATTCCTTTGACAAACATTTATGGAACACTTATCATGTACCAGGAAGACAAATATGAAAATCCTGTTCTTACACAGTCTGTAATCTGATGGGGATGGATGTGGGAAAGAGAAAAACAATTATACAATAAATTAAAAGATAATTTATTTCTCTATTTTTATTGCAGTGCTGAGGATTGAACCCAAGGCTTTGCTCACCGTAGGCAAGTGCTCTACTGCTATGATACATCCCCACTCTTGAACAAGATAATTTTTTTTAAAGGTCATTTATTTAAAGACAGAATCAATTTTATTCAGTTTCTCATGGACTTCCGCTGCTCACACACTTCGTTGTGTACGTGGTGCTGGGGTTTGAACCCGCGTACTCGTACATGCTATGCAAGCGCCGTCACCGCTGAGCCACCGCTCCAGCCCAAACAAGATAATTTTTGATGGTAACATGGACCACTAAGGCAGGGTAATGTGAGATAATATTGGGGTGTTTGGGGGCTTCTTTAATTGAAATGGTCAGGGAGGAAGGTCTCAAAGGGGATGATATTTGAGCTGAAATTTGAATACAAAGAAAGAATCAATGATATCAATGAGAAGAGTGTTGCATGTAGATGTTACAGCTAGTGCAAAGACACCCAGGCAGGATTCACTTGTGTCTGGGAAGAGGTATGAAGCCAGTAGCTCAGGAATGGTGAGACAGGAAAACGTGGTACCAAATTCAGAGTTCAGAGTATGGCAGAGGTCTGATTTTGTGCAGCCTTGTAAACCAAAGTAAATGATTTGGATTTTATTCCAGATTAAATGGGAAGCACTTGAAAGACTTTAAGAAGAAGGAAAAACAGTCTGATTCATATTTTTTTAAATGAGCTGTACTGCTGCCATGTTAAAGTTAATTGAAGGGATCGTGTCCAGAGTGGACATAGTCTCTTGCTTCCAAATCGCAAGTTACACAGTGAAGCACTTAGCCTGAGCCACAGCTCCTGCATTGTACCAGATAACAGTAAACTTGCAGAAGATTAGCAACTGTAAGACCTACCCAAAAATTTATACTAACGAGAAAACCCTGAATTAGGTGGACCCTTATCTTGCTAACCAAGTGAGACCTACCCAAAAATCCATACTAATGAGAAAATCCACAAGTGGGCCCGGACCTCAAAAAAACAGGATAAAAACCAAGACCTGCAACCAAGAAATCCGGAGACATACTCCACAATGGAAGCATATTGACATTGGTCCTTAAGCCCATTGCATGCCTCCTCTCCATCCCTTGCAACCCGCTTAACCTTCCATCAAACCCAGCAACTCCACGCCAGAGTCTGAAGCAGTTTGCTACACTGAACTCAGCAACCTGGACTCCATCTGAAGAGCGCCTGATCTCTGCTCCCTGGTGAGTGCCTGCCCACAGGATTCTTCAGCTCCCTGCAATTTGACTTCCACTCCTCCAGAGTGCCTGACCTGCCTGACCACTCTGCGTGCATTCTACTGGTAGCCATGGACGTCACACCTATGCTGGTGAGAGGACTATGAGCTTATTCTTCCTTACCTATTGCCTTGAGCTTATTGCATTAAGAATAGCTTATAAGTGGTGTGTAATTATTAGATTATATTATGTGTGCTGTAACTAAGTAAGATAAGAATGTAGGAAAGTGTGATTTGTAGTGTGACATCCCTTGAGAATTGTGATATTAATACCCTTGAGTGCTGTGTTAAATAAAGAATATTAAAACGGAACTTGTCTCATTGCATCTGTCACTGAACGTGTAATCTCTCAGAGAGTGGTCACCTGCAGGCGTGGATATCAGCGCCGCCACTCGGGCCACACTCCCGACAGATGGTATTGAGTCAGTTTAGATGAAAACATCAACTTATCCTGCGGTTTATACCCTCAATAATATTGGAGGCTTGCAGGTGGGGAGAGACTGAATTTCTAGTCCATCTTCATGGATGCCAGTTTATTCTTACAGATTCCGATTGGTGCTTGTATCCCTCTCTTCATGTCCATCATCCCTTCCTAAGTGCTCTGATTCCAGATAAGTACTGTTAATCATCTCCAAAGTTGTGTGAGGTCAAACCCTGTAGTAAATTCATATAGATGTCAATTTGTATAATCACATATTTATATATAATTATTTTCATAGTTATGTAAATATTCAAACATCTATATAAACATTTTATATAAAATGTTAGATATTTTACATATGTTTAAATATTTGTGTATTTAAATGTTATATAAAATATGTGATATATAATTAAATTTTGTATATAAAATGTGTGACTTTTATGTGCTTACATGCATAAGTGTGTGCGTGTGTGTGTCTATCTTCTACCTCCATCCTCTGTGATTCTGCTTCTCAATTGAAAGCTGTTAAAGGAGAAACAAAGGTGAAAACAGGTATACTTGTTAAGAGGCCACTACTGTTTAATTCAAACCGCAGATCCAGTGATATTGTCATGGAGATGGGGAGAAGTATACCAATTTGAGAAATGTTCTGGAGGTTGTGCTAGTAAGTGTTGTCCAAAGAAGTAGAACCAGTAAGGTAGGGGTGTGTGTGTAGGTGAAGAGAAAGAGAGAGAATAATAAGATTTATATAAGGAGTTGATTCATGCAAGTATGGAGGCTGAAAAGTCCCCAAACCTGCTGTTGGTGAGCTAGAGAACCAGGAGAGCTGATGGTATAATTCTAGTTGGTCTACAGGACTGCAGACTAGCAGACATGGAGGCATAAGTTTCATTCTGAATGTCACAGGTTCAGTACCCAAGAAGAGTTGATGTTCCCAGTTCAATGGCATAAAAGACTAATTTCCAACCTCAAGAAGTCAGGCCAAAGAAGTTCCCTCTTATCATCAGAAAGGTCAGCCTGGGACTGGAGTGGGGGCTCAGCAGTTGGAGTGCTGGCCTGGCATGTGCAAGGGCCCAGGTTCAAACCCCAGCACCCACATACACGACTCAGAATAGGAGAAACAAAGACCAGATGGAGAAATAAATAAAATTGATTCTCTCTTTCTCTCTCTCTCTCATTCTCTCCCTCTCTCTTTAATAAAAAGGAAAAAAAAAGAAAAAGAAAAAGAAAAGAAAGGTCAGCCTTTTTATTCTATTCAGACCTTCAACTGATTGCATAGGACCTCCCCACATTAGGGAAGAAAATTTGCTTTACCCAATTTACCTGCCTGTTTATATGCTAATCTCATCCAGAAACACAGACATATCCAACATAATGTTTATCCAAACTACTGGGTATATCATGTCCTAGTCAAGTTAACACACAAAATTAATCAGAATAGAGACAGAACTTAAAAAATGCATAGATGTATATTGCCTTCCTTCCAGTTGTACCAGGCTTCACATTTAGAAGGACCCAAAACTTAGTTTAATGCTCTGCTATAGTCATCTTGAAATTAAAAATTTTTCAACAAGAGGTCCTGAGTTTTCATTTTTCACTGGGCCATACAAATTCTGCAACTGGTCCTGACTGGATGTGAGGAGTGAGGAAAAAAATTTCAAAGATTACACTAAGGACTTTGGCTTAAACAACTGAGTAGATAATAATGCATTTGAAAGTGCAGTTCAGGGGAGAAGTCAAGAATTCTGATTTGAACTTGTCAATGTAGAACTGCCTCTTAGACACTGTGGTAATACATTTGTCAATAGCCTTTTCAGCATTCATCTTCCTTTTCCTAACTAGACCCACCCCAGTTTTCCAGCCTCATGTTCAGGGTTTGATTGGCCCTAATTTCAGCCATCTATGAGCTGTCCTGGCGTGGGAGGCCCTGTTCTATAAACTAACTGAACAGACTGGTTTCTCTTTGTAATTCCCTTTGACTCCAGATTAAAGAAAAAGAAGACTGACTACTTGACAAGCTGGACAGAAGCAACATAAATTTCACCTAAAATGTGAAAAATGGGACTGATAATTCTATAATTTAGGATGTGAGAAACAACTTATTTCCCCCAATCTCTTTTGCCATCATTCTGTGTAAGAGACCTTCTACTTTTAAGCTGGACAAATAGTTTCCTGGCGTAAAGACTGCATTGCCCAGCCTTTCATGTAGGTAAGCACAACCATGTGATTATATTCTGTTTAATGGACTATCAGGGGTAGTGGTGTATTTAATGTTCTGGATATGTCCTTAAAGTTTGGGGAAATGCAGTTCGTCCTTTCTCCTTCCAGTTGGCTAGATAGTACTAGATAGTATATATACTGACCCATGCATTAGTCAGCCTTTCATTGCTGTGACTAAGATGCCTGACAGAATCAACTTAGAAGAGAAAAATTTACTTTGGGCTCATGGTTTCAAAGGTCTTAGTCCATGGTTGGCTAACCCCATTGCTCTGGGCCTAAAGTAGGACAGAACATCATGGCAGAAGGAAATGGCAGAGGAAAACTTCACATCTCATGGCTGCTGGGAAACAAAGAGAAAGAGAGAGGGAGGAGGGGGCCAGGAACAGATATAGTCCAAGGCCATGCCCTTGTGACCTACTTCCTCCAACCACACTCCACCTGACTATAGTTACGACCCAGTGGTTCTTTTAAATTATTAATTCATCAAATGGATTAGTCTTCTACTGAGGTTAGAATTCTCATATTCTAGTCACATCACCTCTGAACATTCTTGCATTGCCTAACATGTACTTTTTGGGTATCATTCCTAGATCCTAACCATAACAACAAGAATCCCAGTAGTAGGCAGCAGAAAAGGATTCTAAACCTTCGATGTAACAGAGGTAGGCCAGCTCAGGATTGCCTACCTATGGACTTTTATAAGAGAGATAAATATTATCTTGTTTAAGCCACCACTATTTTGGGTTTCTATCAGATGCAGTCAGTGTTAATCATAAGTGATATGATATCCTATAATTACACCTTTTCTTAAGGACACCAGAATGAATATCTGCTTTCTATAATCAACAGTCCAGTTAGGTTATATTTTTTTTATTACTCAAGCCATGTGTAATTTAGTTTTCAAACATACCAAAAGACTCACATTTTGATTTACTTTTTTAAGTTCTGAAAGAAATATAGACTCTTTATTAGTATCTATTATTAAAAGTATTACTAATTCCTCTAGGGAAGCAGCAATAGATCCACATTTTCCTGACAGCAGCTCACATTTCATAAATCCTTGTTTAAAATTAACTCTGATCATTAAACAACATAAAAAATTCTTATTGAATTACACAATAAAAGCTGCCTTCTGCGAGACTGAAAAAAAATGTGAGTTTAATGTAATCTCAGATAAGGTGACCAAATATCCAAAATTGGTGAAGACAGGCCCAACTCCCAGATCGCCAGTTGCTCTGGTTTCTGTCTCCACACACGTCCTCTTGTTCCAGCCAGATGTCATCCAACTTTAGGACAGGAATTTCTGCTCCTACTCAGGAGCTCAAGTCACCAATGTTGGGAAGAAACAATAGGTTAAGTGTAAATGGCAAAAATAAAATGAAAACAAAATCCACAAAACAACTCTAACTAAACAATGCTTGAAATTTTAGCTAACATTTTGGTTCTTTGATAAAGTTTGGGAGCATTTGTCAATGAATATTATTTAGTTTTGTGTCTTCCATATCATGCATGGCATGATCAATTCCTAGGACATGATCAACAATATTAAAACAGCAATATAGACTAGGATAGGCTACAGGGTGGCCAAGCACATTGTATATAGTAAGGGTGAATATTTTCCAAAAGTTTTTGTTCATATTTTGTTTCTGAGTCTTTGATGTAAGAGGGTGATCACAGAAATTTAAAATACACTGGATTTTAGTCATTTATGAGTATGCTGAGTAGTTTTCTAAGATTATGCCACCATATTATGACATTGTAAACCTTTCATTCAATATATATGTGACATGGAAAGTAGCAGTATGAGACCATGACTTCTGTGAGTGGAGTTCAAACTCTGTTCTTCCACAAGTTTTCTAAGGCTATTCTGTGGGCTTAACACATGTTCAAGACTAGGATGGTGGGTGGTCTACAGGGGTTTTATCAGTGGTCCATCACCCTTGAAGTTCTCTGGACAGATGATGTTTAAAGACTAAACAAAGTTAGGCAGATGGAAAAGAGGAAGCACACTCCAGGTAGAAAGAACAGTGTATGCTAAATAGAAGAAACAGTATAACATATGAACTGTCAATCTCTTCTACATCATTCTGATATCTAATGAAAACTTTTCTTAACTTACTAGAAAAAAGTCCAGGCCTGACTCAATCTGCAGTTATTGTTACGCTGCATTTGTCCACAGACCATCGGTAAACAGTTGTCATTCTCCAATTGGGGTCACTTGAAGAGGATTTAGTAGAGACAATTCACAAAGATGTGTATGGGGTACAGAGAAACCACAAGGGGTAGTGCTGCACAAGAGACAGAATTGGGACTATGGGACAGTACCGTGGCACTAGAAATAACAAAGATTTTTTTGACCCCCTAGGAGATCAGAAGGAGGAGTGGTTCTTGGAACTCACAAGGAACAATTTGTGGGAATATGCCTAAGAGCAACAGTGGGTGTCAAAGTCCTTCAGGTGAAGGAAATAACCCTACCTTCCTGAAGGGCTCAATGAGCTCCCCACTGGCTGTACCCCCTCAGAACCCTGGGGGCAATGGAATGTGGAGCCCAGCTAGGTCAGTTTTCTGGGTCACAGATCTGGTGAAAAAGGGTGGATGAAACGGCTAGAAAGGCCAAGGAAAGACACCTGGCTCAGTGGAAAACTGACTGGAATTTACCTGAGGCCATTTACAACCTTATCACACCCATGTGCATATTCTAGATTTCCTGCAGAAACATTTATGTGTTTGATAATATGTTGATAATTTAGATTCTGCTGAGTTATATAATATACAGTGTAAGCACAGGGCTATCTGCAGAAAACCTAAACCTCTGGGTTCTAGGATTTTTTTTGCTGGAAGAGCACAGCCTGCATATCGTAAACTGCAGACATCTCCATTTGTCTAGAAGATTTCGCATGGGTATAACAGGTAGGAGTTGGCAGAAGAAGAATATGGAAGGCAAGAGAGGAGTCAGAAAGGTGGACTGAGGCCATGGCATAAAGATGTTCTCATGCTAGGCACCGAGGAGAGACTTGGTTAGAAATGGTGGGTAACCATAATAAAGGATTTGAGACTGGGGTAACATGGCTAAATGTATTGTTTAGGAAGATCATGTTAGCTATGATGAACAGGCTGGGGTAGAGTCTCCCAGACAGCAGAGCACCTGACAGTCTGAGTTTCTCTCACACCTTGGAGTGGAGAAAGAGCAGAGGAAGGGAGGCTGAGAGGTATAAAAGACTGGCACTAGGGTCTTCCATGACTGTAGCAAGTGACACTTGCATGGAACACGGAAGAAGCAGGGGAAACACATACTAGGGGGAAGGAGAGGGCACTGATACTGTTTCCCATGTCATCTTCAGCACTGCTTAGTAAGCTGCTTAACAAGGCTTTTACCAGCTTTGGAGATACATACCCACCGGGACAGATGCCATTCTCTTCTTTTTTGAATCATGCATTTTATTTTTAAAGAGGATCAGACAGGGACAGGTGTTAATTGGCAGCAATTAACCTGGTGAGTCAGTGACAGAACCTTGACTGGTCTTCTAACTCTGTGCCTGTTGTTTGTGTCATACGACACAGCCATTTGATTAGTGTTTTTAAATTAAACAGGAGGCCAGAGACTGTCTCAATACTCTTGAGTTCCTATGTAACAAACCACACCCTCAATTAGTAACAAATGGAAAAACTTACTTGGGAGTGCATTTTGTAACTAACAGCTAACTTCAGCCAATCACAAACAATCAACTGATCAGACCATGCCCAAATAAGACAGCCACCTAGCTTTTGTCAATGAGGTGATTCTACTTTGAGTCCATGTTTGGCCCATAAAAGCTCGCTAGTCACACTGCTAAGCCAGCTCTTTCAGTGTAGCTCTCTGAACTTCAGTTTCTGAGTGTCACCCAATTCCTGAATTGTTCTTTGCTTAAATAACCTATGCTAAATTTATTTGTCTAAAATTTTTAACACTGTGAAATATGGTGATGGGCATATAAATGTGTGTATGTGTTTCTAAAAAGGTAAGAATAAAAGATCTGTGTATTAACTATTGACTTAACAGTTTTTGGAAGACATTTCCTCCTCTCTCTCAGTTTTTATGGAAATAAACCTTTAGGGTCATAGGTATTAGTAAACAGAAGCTTGGTAAAACTAGCAGAAAAACTTGTGTAATTATGGATGAATTGGTGCATAAAGTGGTTATGTATTTTGAGACATTTTGTAAAATTTATACACAGTCTATTTATAATTAATTATTTCTTAATCTTTCCCCAATTATTTAATAGTTCCCATATGCTAGCTTATGCTTTAAATCATGTGTATTTGGTGAATCTTACCTACCAAAAGCAAGTAGGAGTCTATAAGGTAAAAATTTATTTCCATTTCACCACTATCCACTTCAGCACATTCACCCAAGGTGCTTAAGAAGTCTGTATGTATTCTTTTAGACTCTTAATTAAGAGTTTTATACATATTCTTCTAAACTTTTTCTATTTGTGTCCAAATATCCCTACACACACACACGCACACGCACACACACACACACATACACGTTTCCTTTTGAAATTTTTAAGTTTCTTTTTAATGGTAAACAATCCTTCAAACATTCTTGATTTATTGCTTTGCAGTACTTTTAAAGGACTTTACAACTTTCTATGATCCTTGCCCAAAATATGTATTTTGTAAAAACAGATACCTATTTTTTTAAAAGAGAGAGAGGGACAGTGAGAGAGAAAAATGAGAAAAAGAGAATCAACTTTATTTAGTTTTTCACGTGGCCTTCGTTGCTCTGACACATCATTGTGCACGTGGTGCTGGGGTTTGAACCCATGTCCTTGTGAATGCCAGGCAAGCACCAAAACTGCAGAGCCACCGCTCCAATGTACCTTTTCTTTTGAACCGAAGAGAAGTCTTTCATATTAATTTATAATTAGAGTGATAAAAAACCTCTTAGTGATTTTTATGTAAATGATGAAAGTGATAAGAGGGTTCAGGTTCAATCAAAATCTCTATTATTTTGCTATTTTCACCTTTAGCTCACTGATTGCAACTTCTTAAGCAAGGCCATTTTGGAGATTACTCTTAAAATCCTGTGGTGTTCATTTCATCATATCTTTTCTCCTAAGAACATTTGAGAGGCATAGATCTGAGAAAAAATCTCTGGGTTAAATAGGTGGATGTTGCCAAAAGTTAAAAGTGGTATTTCCATGGTAGACAGCAGCATGCTGAAGGACCCTGGCATCTCCGATATTTTCTAACCCCTGCCTGATCCTTAAATGATGACCTACTTTGAGAGGAGAAGAGGAATACAGACTTCATACCAGACACTCTGGATTCCAGTGCTCATTAGCTGTGGGACCTTGAACAAATAGTATAACATCACTATGACTTGGTTGCCTCACTGCTAAAATGGGGGTAATGATAATGATGATCAGATTTACCACTCTGTAGTTTGTTATAAAAAATCAATCATTAAAATATCTTTGTGTTCAACAAAATATTCTAAGAAGATTTACAGAAGCACTTCATAGAAGAAATTGAGTGGGGCTGGAGTGGTAGCTCAGTGGTTACAGCACTTGCCTGGCATGCATGAGCACCCAGGTTCAAGTCCCAGCACCACACATACAAATTAGTGTCAGAAAATAAAAACCAGATGAAAAAATAAATAAAACTGATTCTCTCTCTCTCTCACTCTCTCTCCCTAGCTTTCGGAAGTATAAATACAGTGAAAATTGCTGGAGTCTCAGGACATTCCATGACTTCCTGAACATAAAAACATAATAGAAAGTTTATTGACAACATATATTTACATCCTGCATGTTTTAGTCAGCTTTACATTGCTGTAATGAAATACTGAGAACAGCAACTTAAAGGAGAAAAGATTTATTTTGGCTCACAGTTTCGGAGGTTCAGTCCATGGTCAGCTGGCTTTATTGTTCCTGGGGCCTGAAGTGACAGAACATCCCAATGGGGAAGGTGGGGCAGAGCCAAGCTGCTCACCTCATGGTGGTCAGGAAGCAGAGCAAAGAGAGAAGGGGCCAGGACAAAATAGACCCTTCAAAGGCATGCCCCCTTCTGACCGACCTACTTTCTCCAACCAAACCCCACCTCTTAATGTTTCTGCCTCCTCCCAACAGCACATTTAGCTAGGCCCCAAGCTTTCAACATGTCAGACTTTGCTAACCATTCCAGCTTCAGACCATAAAACCTCATTTTCAAATTTTATTGTTAGAGCTATTAGAAGTATATCTATATTTTATCTATCCAATATCCAATTAACCAGATCTGATATTTTACAAGTCCTTATTTGTTATTTCCTTCCTACCAACCCTGCAATTTCCTACATCTTGATCAATTACAAAGCATATGGATTCAGGTATGAAATTTGCTTTCTCTTAAGATGTTTCCAAGGCAAACTATATAGTCCCTCACATTCTCTATAGAAAAAGAGAAAGTACTAAAGGGCATACATCTACTGTAGAGTAGTTTCACTATAGCCTTGAGTTGAACATGCTGACCAAGTAGTTTGGTTGGTTATATAATGATTTAGTTTCATAGCAAAGTTGAATGTGTCACTTGCTCTTCACTAACAGGATTTGGGAGCTTGAGACCAGTTTACATTCCCAGGTTTGGGGGTATGTTAATGCCTGAATGTTTGCATCTCTACATTTTCATATATTGAAATCCTAATCCTTATGTTGATGATACCAAGAGGTAGGAAGATAGTTAGATTAGTATGGGATTAGTGCCCTTGTAAAGGAGACTTGGGAGAGAATCTTACTCCCTCCACCATGTAAAGATACCAAGAAGGTATTGTCTATGAATAAGACAGTGGCCTCTCACCAGACACCAGATCTGCTGGTACCTTGATCTTGGATTTCTTAGCCTCCATAATGGTGAGAAATAAATGTCTACTGTTTATAACCCACCCAATTGATGGTATTTTCTTATATCAGTTGGCTTCCAAATTTTCAGACTTAAACACTAAGAATAGACACTATCAGATGCAATTATAGCCAATAAATATGTATTGTATTGAATTTTCCTTTTATATCTCACCTTGTCTAGAAAGTTAAACAAAGCTATCCTAGGATTCTTCAAAAACAACAGTAGGAAAATATGGAGCTCTCATTTCTTTTCTTTCTCCTTAGTTACAAAGACCTATGTTCAACAATTTCTTTTCAAACTTTAGTTGCTCAGGCAGCCACAAGTTGCCCTCTAACTTGACCCCATTTCCAATGAATGGTCTTTGCTAAGTCCTGAAGATTTTCACATTCTGCAATTTTCTTTGCTAAATAGCTCTAGGCTATAGCTGCTTATAAAATCATAGGCAATCTTAAAAGTTTAGATTTGGAAGGAAAGTAAGAGACCATCTAATCCAACCTCCTTGTTTTACAGTTAAAGAAACTAAGTCCCCAAGAGGGTAAATAAGTTGTTCAGTGTCATCTAGCTAATTTGTATACTGGGTTTAGTTTTCCCAAGCTAATTTTTGACTTGGACAGAACTACAACTAAAACCATTTTAAAGGGCACATACTTTTCTAAATTGATCTTTTGAAATATCATAATAATATAATTTACAGAACCAAATTTACAAAGTTACTAATCCTGAAAATGATGTCTTTTACTTACATGCTTTTTAATAGCTCTGGTCTCAGATGCACCAGTTAATTGAGGTTTGATTGGGTCAGTCTAAAGAGACTGCTTTGCTTTATCTAATGACCTTTTCTGGGAGAGTAGGAGGAAAATGGACCAATAGAAATTGAGAGGAAATAATGTCAATATGAGAATCAGGTTAGGTAGAATAATCTATTGTAATTATTATTACTGTTAATATAATATCACATTCTGTGCACACAAGATCATAACTCAACTTCAACAGCATAAAGTCCAGACAAGAAATTATAAATTGACATTGTGTCCAGAACTTGAATTTAACTAGACCCAAATATGAAAAGCCTGTGTTCCCCACTTTCTTTTTACTGCCTACTCACTCCAGATGGTCCTCTTGTGTGGCCCCAAATAACTCATGGAATCCTTTAAGGGTCACTTTTCATGGATGCTCTAAGCCTCTTTTTGTAAGATAGTATATCCCACAAGCAGGCCCTTTCCCACATTTGTGAGCTTAAGGAGATGCACACTGGCATCTCCCACCTTGTTATAATGGACCACCAACACTTACATCCATACTCACCTCAAAAAGACCTGGTAAAAGTTGTAGAAAGCTCGACAACTCCAAATAGATATTCCAAAAACTACCATCCTTTCCATACTCTTTGGGAAGTATCATCTGCCCTTAAAAGAACAGAGAGAGACTGGAGTGGTGGCTCAGCGGGTAGAGTACTTGCCTGGAATAAGGACTCAAGTTTGAATCCCAGCACACACACACAATTGGGTGTTGGAGAAACCAGAACCAGATGAAAAATAAATAATTTTTCTCTATATATCTTTCTCCTTAAAAAGTGGGGAGCAGGAGTGGTGGCTCAGTGTTTATGGCACTTGCCTGGCATGCATGAAGTCATGGGTTTGAACCCAGCACCATGTACACAATGAAGTGTTGGAGCAACAAAAACCACATGAAAAACTAAGTAAAAAGTGATTCTCTCCCTCTCACTGGCCCTCTCTCAAAAAAAAAAAAATCAAAAAGGAGTAGAGAAGGTCAGAAGTTCAAGAAGACACTAGAAGCAGCTCATGACATCATGGGAAGGAAATTTTGGGATTCCTGGGAAGAGGAGCTTGGTTTAGAATAGTGAAAGGGGTTCCATGTGGGCAAATGCCCTTGGCCACACAGGTATATCACTCTATGTAGGGGGAGGAAGTTGCAGTTCATAGGACCCAGGAAGGAATCCTGGTTGACCTGATCAATAGTGAAAGTTCTGAGATGTGGTCTTTCTATAGACATTATCTCTTGGATTAGACCTATTTAAGGAATGGAAGCAAAAATATTTGATAGCTAGAAATCAATCAGCTTACACAAGTTACTTTTTCAAAAAGAAAAGTTCAAAGATGTTCTAAAAGAGACTTTAAAAGAAAAAATCTGTTCAAAAGTGTGTCATGTCAGACTTCAAGAATCTTCAAGATCACCTAATAAAGATGGAATGTTACCACAGAGATAAATGACTTACTCAGTGTAGGACTGCAAGTTAGTTAATAAAGCTCAGCTTCAAACTTGGAAGTTGGGTTCTCAGGCCTGGGTTCTTTCCATACTCTAGTGCTGAATTCCTTTAAAGTATAACTTAAAGCAACATGGAATAAGGATGGCCACCGGTGTCTCTTTTACTATATATGTTTTTTACCTATGTTGCAGAACTGCAAATACCAACATTTTCTACAAAATACAAAGGCCAATGAGAGAGAAAGAGAGTGAGAGAGAGAAAGTGTGTGTGTGTGTGTGTGTGTGTGTGTGCTAGATAGAGAATGGAGTGGGGAAGAAAGATAGACAAAGAAAAACAGAGGGGTTGGGGAATCAATTTAAAGAGAGAGAGAGAGAGAGAGAGAGGAGGGAAATACTAAAGTATAAAATAAATGCAGAGGACACTGTTCTGGTCAGGATGATGAGCATTGAAGAAGCTTCTTCTTAACTTATGGATCAAACCAGGAGGTGTGGTCATCAGTACAGGGTATTTCAGTTGGGAAACTGGTGCAAGGAGAAGAGGTACAAGTGAAGAAAGGAGTTACAGTGACTCTGAATTACCCCCTTATTGCCATTCAACCCCGTTCGTATACCCCCATATTGTCAGTAATGTTTGCTTTTAAAATGAAAGTCATGGGGCTGGAGCAGTGGCTCAGTGGTAGAATGCATGCGAACCCCAGCACCATGCACACAGTTAAGTGTCAGAAAAACAGAAATCAGATGAAAAAAATAAAAATTGATTCTCTCTTTCTCTCTTGCACTAAAAAATAAGGTAGGAAATAAAATGTATTAAAGTGACAAAATATGGTCTAAGTATTGATTGATAGTGTTACAACAAATTTATGGTTGTATTCTATGAAAAAAGGAATTAAACTGGAATATGACATTTTTATTCCAGAACTATCCTGTGGTGAGCTGTTTAACCTCTCTAAGGCAGGTTTTCCAAAGGTAAAGTATAAATAAGAAAGTTAATTCTTAATGTTTATGACAGAAAAAAATGAGAAAATAAACCCCCAAAAGCCCAATAACAGGGAAATAAATTATGGAATACTTACTTATATACTAGAACAGTGTCAACGTTAAAAATTACAGTTTCAAAAATTATTAGCAATATGCTAGAAATTCACAGTATAATGTTAAGTGAAAAAGTGACTCATAAACTGTATCTACTGAATTATGTCAATTTTATTAAACATATTTACAAAGCCTATAAAATACTTGAAAGAAATGCATCAAAAGCTAATTTTATTATCTCCAGATGGTAATTGGAGATGGTTTTATTTTTTTCTATATATAATATCTTCAGTATTTTCTGAATTGTGTTTAATGTTCACACGCTAATTTTACTGTCAGAAAATGTTTTTAATAGAAACAACGTGTTCACACTTAACTCATAAGGATTCTGTGAGGGAAATGGAAATAATATATGTTTAAAAACCCTGAAGTCTGATAAACATATGCCAAATAATCCATGTAACTTATGTTAAAGGAAAAATTTGATATATATTTCCATGTACAGCTTTTTGACTTAGTAATTCAGAGAGGTGTTGGGAATAATCATTCATCATTGGAGGATCACAGCGTACTCCTTGACCTCTTTGCAAGTATTCTGGTGTGCTAATAATCCTGGTGCCCATGAAAAAGTCAAGTCAATCTGGATCATCATACAGCAGCTTTACCCAGTTATCTGAAGAGTGGACAGTTCTTTGGGAAGTGTGTTTTAAACTGGGGTAGGGTCTCAAATTGGGGTGAGAAAAATGTAGGCAGACTTCTTTCCCCATGGCTTCAGTTGCAGCCCCTCTTTTCAGCAGGGAATGGCCACTATCTTATGTCATTTCCCATGGAAGCCACTGAAGATGGTAAAGGGTTGGAACAGTTTCTTTGCAAATAAAAGCAGGTTGCAAAGTAGAGCTGCAGGAAAGTCATATGAGTTAGGTGAGTGCTATTATTATGCACCCCTGTGTCAAGTACCTGCAATTCATAATCTGGCTTAATCCTCCAATAATATGAGTAAGTCATGTTGTTTCTTTTTTCATCTTCCCATCCCCCCTTCTTCCTCTTCCTTTTCCTTTACTGGAGATATGAAAGCTTGGTAAATCAAAAAATAAAAGTAGAAACCAATAAAACTTACTCAAGATCACACAATTAATAAATGTTGGAGCTAGAGTTTTAATTCAGGTTTCACCAACTTTGAAGTGTGTGCTTTTTAGAAATAAGACCAATGAGTCCCAGAATTGTTTAACACCAGATTTACTCAAGGAGTTTGCTTTAGCAATAATAGATGGTCGTTAAACTGATTCTAAGAGGGGCAGGTACTGTGAGGTGCAGGCCTATTCTTGACTGGGAGGGCTTTTCAGGTTTGGGGTCAAGCATGCCTCTGTTTAGTACCACAGAGGAGAAGCTGAGGGGGCACCAGCATTTTTCCCATTAGTTTTTTTCCAGACTCAATCAATTTCTCCTTTAAATAAATGTTTAACACATGTATTAAATATATTTCTTTGAAGAGGTATAAAATCATTGACCTGCCTCAATCATCCTTCTGTTTTGATTCTACCTTGTCTCTGACACCACCACACTTCCTCTCTCCTCTGGACTTATGCATATCTATTCTCACTGCCTGGAACATTCTTCTGCTCTCTTTTCACATGTTCTCTTCTCATTCCTTATTAGTTTTTCAGGTCTTAGCTTAAGCATCCCTTTCCCAGGGAGATCTCCCTAAAGCAGAAGTTAGACTTATACTATATGTTCTGACAATTGTCCCTGGTAGCACCTATGACATTTCAGTGTTATGTCATATCTGTTGCCTGTTTCCCCCTACACTCTGAACTCTCTGAGGACAGGACCTCTTTTTTGTCTTGCCCACTACTATTTACTGATAACTAGTCCAGTGTTTATTAAATATGCATTGAGTGATTCTAAGGCTATGTACATAGTGAGTCTCTGCTTAGAAGAATCAAAATCTAGAGGGGGAAGGGATAAGGGTAGGTAATGGGGGGGCTCTTGGGGGTAAATAAAATTTTCAGAATTTATATATATATATATATTATTTAGTTAGATGCTTGTTTGATTGTTCAACAAATAAATTTCAGAATAAAAAGAAAAAAGAATCAAAAGCTGGGACCAGAACTGATCAACTCTTAGGAACTCCAGTATAGAGTCCCTTACTTTGCCAAAGCTTAACCTCATTCAAACGACAGTGCCAAGAATACCAGGATGAGAATCAGGAGCATGAGATTCAC
Source organism: Aplodontia rufa (assembly GCA_004027875.1). NCBI lineage: Eukaryota > Metazoa > Chordata > Mammalia > Rodentia > Aplodontiidae > Aplodontia > Aplodontia rufa. The sequence goes on along the minus strand of PVKS010013102.1, from coordinate 3,032 downwards.
CCAACATGTGAGTTTTCACCTGTTATTCAACCTCTTCAACCTCTCAGAGCTTTTCTGTGTAGTGAAGTGTAGAAAAGTACTTTGAAAACAGTACAAATATAAGTCCACTTTAGTGGTGAGATAGAAGAGATGTGGTCATCTTTAAAGTGCTGTGGTTGGGACTGATGGGCCCTATTCTGGCTCTCATTTTTCCCACCTCATGCACAGTCAGTACAGTGGAGCCCTCATCAGTCCCCACTCACCACTACCATTCTCTGGCTGATTAATACACTTCTCTGGTGTTATTGCAAGGGAAAGGGGAGGAGGTGAGAGAATAAAGTGGCTGTGCTTGCTGGTGTAAGAATGCGGTAGATCTGTCAAAAACACTTTCCAGGTTCCTCACTCTCTAGGGGATACTTTTTCTGCTGGCATTTTGAGATCTCAGAATTAAATACCTGTACCAGAACTGCCATCTCTAAGGTGACAGTGCTAGAAATTGCCCTCAGCTTCTTAATATGAGAGGTTTTAAGTAATAGCTGCCTGAATCAACTACCACATGGATAACATTTTAGGACAAGTAGTCAAATGGAGATAAGAAAGAGAAAATGATCGACTATAAAAACAAGCTAAAGAATTAGAAGTAGGACTGTCAGATTTAGCCAATAAAAATATTTGGGACATACCCTAAAACATTATTCATCATTCGTCTGAAACTCAAATTTAATTGGATGTCCTACATTTCATCTGACAACCCTTAGCGAAGGCCTCTCTTTTTTTTTTTTTCTTTAGTTTTGCTAATTATTCCACAGTGGAAAAAAATAAAATATTTGCTCTATTGAAAAATTAATTTTATAGCATCATTCCTTAAGTGAAATTGAGTATTTTTGCTTAGTTTCATTAAAATTACATTTCCCTTTAAATAGCCATTCTTTTTGATTTGTCTTTTTCTACTACAGATTAGGGTTTAATTTACCTTTTCAATTATTTTGTGCATTTCTTTGGACCTTCCGTGCTTTAATCTTAAATCATTAAGGAATTTTATCACTGTGGCCTTTTTATAGTCAACAGCATGTATTATTTGAAGACAAATCATTTTACACAGTGGACAAACTTGGATACTGCATTTCACTCATTCTGCTCAGCTCTCAATAGAATTGTTTTTATTTAATTTTACTCTTTATTGAAAGTTTCAAATGCATATAAGAAATTGGAAAGAATATTATCACAAACCTTCATGTGTTATCATCCAGCTTAGAAACCATGATAGCTTCATGACTAATCTCATTTATTTTTCTTATATCCATTCCTCCTCCTCATTACCACCTTGATTATTTTAGAACAAACCTCAGACATGAAATCATTTCATTGGTGAATATTTCTGTGTTTCCCTAAAAAGATAAAGGTCTTTAAAAAATCCACAAAACTATAAACATACCTATAAAATTAATGATGTCATTAATCTTATCAAATATCCAAGGAGGGTTCAAAAATCTTTCTTTGACTGTTTCATACTTTTTTCCTAGTGTTTCATTAGAAATCAAAACCTAAATAAGGTCCCTTTGTTGTAATTTGTTGATTGGTTTCTGTCTCTCTGTTCCTCACCCTCTCACCTTCTCTCCCGGCTCACTCTTTCTCTCTCATTTTTCTTGCAATATATTTGTAAAAGAAACTTGGTTGTCCAATTGTCTCCTATATTCTGGATTTTTCTTCTTGGATCACCTCTGTGTCTGTATTTCTTATATTTCTTATTAGAATATAGAGAATTTTATTCTGATTCAGGTTAAAGTATTTGCAAGAATATCTCATGGGTAATGATACATGTGTCCATCAGGAGGTCCACGATAGTTATTTGTGTCTTTTTGTGATATTAGCAAACATTAATGGTCACTGCCTAGCGGTTCTAAATTTAATTAGAAACTTGAAAATCATACTATTCTTACTATGTCCTTCTTTTTCTATTTACTCTTTTTTTCTTTTCTTATTTTTTTATAGAGGAAGAGAGGAAAAAAATCAATTTTTTTTGGTCTGGTTTTTGTTTTTCTGACACTTAACTGCATATGTGGTGTTGGGGTTAGAACCTGGGTCCTTCCCTGCACATGCCAGGCAAGCACTCTACCGCTGAGCCACAGCCTCATCCTCTTTTCCTACTTATTTTTGAGAAAACTTTCCCTCTTCAACTGTTTTGCTACATCTGAGTGTAATAGCATCATCATAAGTCACTTCTCTGAGGAACAGACTTTGAGATGGAGGTTGGGTGCTAGAGATGCATAGGGGAGAGCTCCAGAGAACACCACCTGGAGACAGAGAGGGAGAAGTTGAACCGTGAATTACAAAGGGGAACTCCTAGGGAGTCTGAAGCTGAGATAGCCTTTCAAAGTTGAGGTCATGCTTGGTATTCCCAACAGCCCCCCATTGGACTAATCATTGTGGGCTTCTCCAGATTGAGGATGTAAAACACTCCCATTGACCAGATGAGCATCTCAGTTCTGAGGGGTGATCTGAGTGCTGCAGTGCTGAGTGCTCATCGGGCAGATGAGGTGCTGGGTTCCTTTTCTCTTTATTTATATCCTTTATTTAGGAATCCTAAATTGATTATAAAGGGGATCAGAATATGCCACTTGAAAATATGCCACACTTGCATGGGATGATTTGAATTTAAAGGCAACTGAGAAGTAGGGGCACAGGGAAATCTTGCTACCTTCCTCTTACTGTCTGAAATCAAGTATCCCTCTGTGAAGGTGTCTCCTCTCTTCCCTCTCACAGAAAGAGAAGACTAGAGACAGAACCAACTGGAACAAAATGATGCAGGGTTTTGAGACAAGGCCGAATTTTCTGCTCCCTCTGGCAAATAGAGTCTGGGCTGACTACAGATTCCAGCATCCAAAAGAGCCCATTTCCAGTGTTTGCAACTATTCCCAGTTAAAACTGGGAATTTGGGCTGGCTGCAGGTGTCTGCAGCTGAAACAGTGTTAGCAGCTCCCCAGCTAAGAGCTGGGTTTCTCCCCACTACCCTTGCATCTCTTGATGTGGAAGCACACTCTGGGGAATTCAGC